>PVJS01012078.1:0-44506 GCA_004027185.1 Glis glis | reverse complement strand
TCTCTCTCTCTCTCTCCTTAGTGAGGCCCTCTGCAACTTCGTGAGACCCTGTTTCAAAATAAAGTATAAAAAATAGGGCCGGGGGCATAGTGCGGAGGTAGAACGCCCCTGCGTTCAATCCCCGGTACCGCAAAAAAAAAAAAAGTTTATGACAACATACCAATATAGCTATTTATTAATATATATCAAAAATTGTATATGATCAGTCTATTATTATATTATTATTATTACTACTATTATTATTATTACTATTGCTATTATATGTGGTACTGGGAATTGAACCCAGGGATGTTACCTGAGCTATACCCCCAGCCCTATTTATTTTTTTTAATTTGGAAATAGGGCCTCACTAAGTTGCTGAGGCTGTCCTCAAACCTGTGATCCTCCTGTTTCAGCCTCCCAAGTACAGATGTGCACCACTATGCCCAGCTCAAATATTATTTTTAATAATATATCAGCTAACAACTAGGAAAATGGAGGCAGGAAAGTGACTCACAGGGCCCACAGCAGGTGCTCTGTTGGGCACGTTGACTGGGAGCAAGTACGTATCACATTCATAAAATGGGTTCCTTTAATCTATTTCAGGCACTGTATCCCTGAGAACGTCTTCACACACCAGGGTACTGTGTGTACCTTAGTTTGGAGAGTAGGACAGAAATTGGAAGGTCTTGGGAAGAAGACCCAATTTGAAAGCAGAACAACAAAACCTTGGCTTAGGAAGCTGTAGTTGACAGAATAGTTTATATTCATCATCTCAGTCTTACAATGTAAAAAGATAATTTTTTTTCTTTTCTTTTCTTTTCTTGGTACTGGGGATTGAACCCTAGGATGTTCAACCTCCAAACTACACCCGCCAGTCCTTTTTATTTTTTATTGTGTAAGGTTGCGGGTTCGAGTGTTCGGAGAAGTGAGAGACCAATTCCACCAATCGATAATGCAAAAGCAAAGGAACTTTATTAGCTAGCTCGAGCTAGGGTCCAAGTCTCATCCAGCACAGTGGAGTATTGACCTCGGACCCCGAGCTCTAGATTACTCAGGCTTTTATACATTTTGGTTACATACACAGTTGGCAACAGTTAGGGGTATTTAGAGTTTACTGATTGGCTCGTCACACCTGAGGAAGTTAGGGACTTTTCACCATTGTTTTGATAGGCCCCACCGGGTGGTAGTTTCTGTGAGAACGAAGTTGGGGACTATTGGTTTAAGCCCTACCATTGTTCTGATAGGCCCCACTGAGCGATGGCTTCCGTGAGAACATCTCTTGGAACTATTGGTTTTAGGCCCTACCATTGTTCTGAAAGGCTCCACCAAGCGATGGTTTCTGTGGGAACATCTCTGAGAAACAGAAACTTAGGCCTAGCCTAGTTCCTTCAGAAGCACAGCCTGTCATGGCTGTTCTTCGGCCTCACAATTGTTTGTTTGATACTGGGGATTAAACCTAGGGACATTCTACCTCCAAACTAAACCCCCAGCCCTTTTTAATTTTGAAACAGGGTCTCCCTAAGCTGCTGAGGCTGGCCTTGAACCTGCAATCCTCCTGCCTTGGCCTCCCAAGTACTGGTATTATAGGCATGCACCATTATGCCTGGCTAAGATATTGTCTTTAAAAATGTTTTAACAATAGGGTTTGAAAGATGTGTTCTTTTGTTTCTTCTCTGTCCCCAGATTCTATAATCGTCACCTAAGCAGATGTGTCGGTCAGCATTCTCACTGTTGTGATGCAAAACGTAGAGGAAGAGGGTTGCTTTGCCCACGGATGTGCAGACTGCAGAGGCCATAGTCCATTCATGGGCTAGCTTCCAAGCAGGAGCCGGGGCTGCACACCCTCAGGTCCTCGTGGCAGGGAGCAGAGAGTGAAGGTCCGGGAGACACGCTGATGCTCAGGGGACAGCCTCTGTACCCTGCCACAGCGCCAGGGACCCACCCCCTCCAGCCCTGCCCCATTCCCAAGTATGGCTGTCTCCAGAGCCTGAGGTCTGGGGGACATTTTAAATCCAAACTGTAACAGCAGACTTGATGTCATTTCACGACTTCTATGCTGAGGCTCCATTTAGACCTAAGCTGCACACACACACATCAAAATACTCATTTACAATTGAAGTTAACATCATCATAGAAAAAATATGCATGCTCAGTCTATCTCAAGATTAATGTCTTGGGAAGCTGACCCAGGAGGATGGCAGGTTCGAGGCCAGCCTCAACAACTGAGCAAGATAAAAAAAAAATAACAGAGGGCTGGGGATGTAGCTTAGAGATAGAACACCCCTGGGTTCAATCCCCAGTACTGCAAAAAAAAAAAAAAAAGAAAGGAAGGAAGGAAGGAAGGAAGAAAGAAGATAAATATCATCAAGTCTGCTTCATTCAGAACTTCCCTACTACAAACATCTTACCTCATTTCTTAACTATAAGTATTAAAACTATATCTAGAAGCAAAAGAAATTATCCACTAAGTAAACTTGAGAATAAATGTTTATACAATAAATCTGATTTTTCCCCAGTGAAGAGATCTCTTTCTCATGAATTGGTTCTTGTATCTTATACTTCAATCTACTCTGCACTGAGAAATGCTAGTTAGAACCGATTGTAAGTTGTGAGTTTGATAGCGCTGTGGATGGGTGTTGAAAGCCATCTTAGCCCACGCAATAAGGTCACCATTTTGGACCGGCTTAACCATGTACACAGTACATGCTAAGTGGAAATTGTCCGCAAGCAGAAAAGCTTCCTTGAACCAGTTGGGATTGAAAGGTGGACTTTGATGACTTCCTATTGTTCCCGAAATGTTCACCTCACCCCTCCCTAGACTTAGCTTGTACCACTCCCTAGACTTAGCTCATGACCACCACTCGCTAAACCTAGCTCGTGACTGCCTTTTCCTACAACTTAGTCTGTAACCCTAAACTTAACTGTGACCTCCTTGCCGTTTGCTTTGTTTAAACCCTCAATTAAAAAAAGGACTCTGGCTACAGGAGGTCAGGAGAATTGCCTGGCTTCTCCTCGGCCAACCCCGATATTAAAAAACTAATTTTGGACCCAGAGTCGTTCACACAAGGGACTTCAGCAAGCAGCAAATGCGGCACCAGTCCATCACAGATAGGCACATGTCAACATATAATCTATGAAATAGATTCTACTTGTGCTAGACTAGGACTCATGGGGTTTGGGGTGTTGCGTGACCTTTACATGTAAATTAAACCTTCAGCACCATGGTCAGCATATAGTTACCTCTCTGTTTCTCTGAAGGCCTCGTGAATTTCAAATGAGTCCTTGGATTTTAGAGGTTGCAGCATCTTGACGTCACCCAGTCATTGAAGAGTCTTGAAGTCAACCGCCCATTTAATGTCTGCATTTCCTCTCCGTCCATCCGGACTCTGGCTTGGGTGAGCAGCAGCAGCTTATGACCACAGTGACTTGTACAGTTCACTTGGCTAATGCCATTAACGTATGAAACGCTAAGGCCAATGTGGTCCTACAGCTCAGAAAAATGTTTACTATAGCTATACAATTTTATTTTAGTGTCCAGTATATGCTGGTTCATATGACTTACCTAACTTGAATTACTACAATGACCCTTTAGAGAGTATAAGGTAAATTGCTCTAGGTTTCTAGGAACTGAAATGGGGTGAGAACCAGGATGCAACTATAAGGAAGACACAATCCTTGACCTCAAAGAATTCATACCAGAGTAGGAGATACAGACAAAGATATAACAAGCCATCACACTGTAATAACGTTTATAACCTAGACGAAAACACTAGGGGAGCAGAGGAGAAGGAACAATTCATTCTATTTTAGGAATCAATTACTATTTTCCCAGGAGGGGTGGCACAGAAAGATGAGTTTGAATTTTAAAGAGATATAAGCAAGAGAAGAAAAACCCAGAGAGAGAGCAAACTATGTAGGCTACTTTACAGAATAGCAAAAATACATGGTGTTTCAAGAAGTGATAATAAGGTGGTGGATATATTAATTAGTTTGGTTGAATCTTTATACGATGTATACATAGATCAAGACATCACATTGTACCACATAAACATACACAATTTTTGTTTATCAATATGAATTAATTGATTCAAGAAACAATTAGTCTTGTATGATTTGAAAAGAGAGCAAGTGGTAGGGAAAATTGAGAAATAGGCAACGAGGAGCCAAGAAGTGGGAAAGTCTTTTGATGGTAGCTAAAGTATACAAATCCAAGTTCAATTTTGGTAGTTAAATTTGTAGAGCCAGGGTAGAAATCTGTATGGTAATTAATCAGTATCCTAATTAGTAAACATTGGATGGATCAACAGATTCAGATGTCAAATTCCTGATGGATATCAACAGAAAATTTTCAGTTGGAGTAATGAAAAGGAACTTTGGGTTGTTTTTAGCCACTATTTCTGCAAATCAGATTCGGCTATATGAGAATTTCAAGGAACTCACAATGAATAGATCTGTGGGGCTCCCACCTGGTGTAGGCGTGGCAGCAAAGAGCAATTGCATACTAGCATACTTAGCATGACTTGACCAGAACTTGAAAGCTTCCCCTGTCCTCCAAAAACAGATCCTCTCTAGTCAGATGTCTTGGTGTCTAGAATTGCACAGTAAATTCCTTTGGTCTATCCCTCATAACATCTTCCTGTTAATGGCTATACCAGACATGGTCGACCATGAGATAATAGTGTGGGAAGTGTGAGAACAATGGAAGGGGCACTGAAGGTTAAAAAAAACGAGACTGTAACAACACAAGAGGCAAACTTCACCTGCTGCCTAGTGCTGGCCCTGAAAATACACTTGGCATAGAAAATAGATTAAGCATCGCTATTCTATAAGGTAATAAACACTGAATATATCCTGTGTGTCAAGAATGCTGGAATAAAATAAATGGACAAAACATGGATTCTTTCTCTTGAAGAGTTAGTGACACTCAGTTGGAAAAGATAGATGGTACAAAGATATTTTCAATATAAAGTGGAATGTGCTCTGAGAAAGATGAAAGCAGGATCATGGATACGTTCTCCAACTCTGTCAAGAGGCTCAGGGAACGCTCCAGGAAGGACATGAAAATATAGCTGGTTCTTAAAGTAGAATTAAGTGGGAAGGGTGTGCTCGGCAAAGAAAATAGCACAAGCAAATGTGAGGTATAAAACAGCATCCTGCACATAGATAACTACGCACAGGAATTGTGTATATATAATATATATATACACACATATATATATTTACCAAGTAGGTAGTTTGAATGCAGAGGATCCTAAAACATGTAGAATTTCAGAATACTGTTTACTTGCTAGCAAATTGTTTTGTTATAATGATATTGACTTTTTTTTTTTTACAGTACTGGGGATTGAACCCAGAGGCATTCTACCTCCAAGCTACACCCCCAGCCCTATTTTATTCTTTATTTTGAAACAGGGTTTCACCAAATTGTGGAGGGTCTCACAAGTTTTTGAGGCTGGCCATGAACCTGCGATCCCCCATCTCAGCCTCCCAACTACTGGGATTACAAGCGTGCGCCATCATGCCTGGGTGATATTGACATTTTTGTCTACAAATTTGTTTATTTAGGAATGAATGTATGTATGTATGTATTGGTACTGTGGATGGAGTCCAGGGGCATTCTACCTCCCATCTACACCCCCAGAACTTTTTTTAATTTTTGTTTTGAAACAGGGTCTGGCTAAGTTGCTGAGAGTCTTGCTACATTGCTGAGGCTATCCTCAAACCTGCGATCCTCCTGTCTCAGCCTCCCAGGTACTGGGATTATAGGCGTGCACCACCACGCCCAGCTTCTACAAATTTATGGTGAACACTTCTTAAACTGAACACTACACTTATTTAACTAATTTAATAAGTGCTTTCCCAAGCTGATTAGTAGGGGAAACCCAGAAAAAGCAGCGAGTGAAGAGATCAAATGGCAAAATTATTTTTAACTTCAAGAATCAGTATCAGTATTGTCAATATCTGTTTGGGAAAACTAATGTTATTGTAAGCTAAATTTTACTAAAGATTGAGCATCACCCTATTAGGTGAATATTTGAGAAGTGATTTTGTAAGCTATGGGTCACTGTGATAAATAAATCCACAAGTAGTTGTAGCTTTATTAAGGGAAAGTTAATGGATAAATGTCATCCAAAAAATGGAAAAGAAAAAAAATTAGACAAAAAGGATCAAGTGCATTATTTTAGTGGAGAAAGGAAAGGGGATTTTTGAAAATGAATTTAACTTAATTTTGTATGTATTTACTGAACACTAGTGTGATATGTTAGGCACTGTTTTCAGAACAAGAAAAACAAAGTAAAATATCCAGAGGGCCTGAGGAACACAGAGTCTAGCGAGGGAGGTAGTCCTCTAAATAACATGAGCTGTAGCTCAGGTAACGTCCTGAAGAAGTTGCTTACCATTTCTAAGAACTAACTTTGGGAAGAGCAGTCCCCTTTCTGGGTCCCCAAGGCTCCCAAGATGTGAGAGCATCATAAAATATAGGAAATTAAAAAAATAATACACAGCCAACTCTCAAAAACGTGCAAAACACAGTAATTAACAGAATATGTAAGAGTCAGGAGGCGATGTCAATCTGACATCCAGGTCTTGAAACATTTGACTTAGCTGCATGAACTCAGGTACATTGATAAATGAGGATAGATAACAAGATAGAGGTTTGTTTTGATTTGTTGGTTTTTTTTTTTTTTTAGTTGTTGTTGTCTTTTGTCTTAAAGGAACCACAACATTACCAAGCTGAGTTTGGGGATGGCCTTTAGGTTGTTGGGTAAAATAAAAGGTAGATCAAAATAACTGCACTTTTAGAAACTTACGATGTTTTTAAGGTGTAGTTATATCATATATGGTTATGATAATTTACCAAATCACACCATCTTCATGGGTTGAAACAATACATGTACTTCCAAAGCTTTAGTTATTATATTCAGATATCGGCTTACTTAACTTTGGCTTTCTGGCTGTGTAACTTTTAATTCTGAACATATATTTAAAACAGACATGGTTTTAAGTCACATTTCATTAATGGGCTATGTTTCAAATAGGTTTCTTTATGTGAGTAATGCTACTTTGTGCTTAATTTGTGCAAAAGCTACTTAAAATCCCTTGAACCTCAAATGTATGGCTATGTCTTAATGCCATGCTTATTTGTAGCAGTACATGGGAAGGAGCAAAACTATTGCATCTCATTCTTTTCTGTTTCCTCCCCCAAAGGGACCTAATTGTGCTTCTTTAACACAAAGTGACAATTTTTGATACAGGTTTATTTAATTTTTTTTAAAAAATTATTTAACAGAATCAAACATGAGCATTAATGAGAAGCACATGCGCTGTTCCAAATAGTCTAGAAATGAATGCAAAGCAACGTTCCCATCAACATGGGGTCAGCTTTCCTGGCCTGGCTGTGCACACGTGAAATCGAAGAACAGGAGAGGGTGAGCGTAGGTGTGTGACTGCTCCTGATGATGGGTGCTTGTGCGTGCTTGCTGTGCAAGGCCGGCTCTGGCCTCGCATGGAGTAAGACGCACTCCAGGATATTAACACTCTGCCATTTCCAAGAGCCTCCGTTCACACCAGCTCCAGAGTAAACACCATGAACCAAGGAGCCCCGAGCCGCTAAGAGGCACACAAAGCAACACGGCGAAGCAGTTCCAAATCTCATAAAAATGGAAAATGTTTCAAGAACAACCGCGCGTTTGTTCAGAAAGTGCCCACAGAGCAGGAGGGTAAATAAAACTCAGTACCTGTTAGATTTATAGGCAAATAACCATTATCTACTCTGGGTAGATGAGTGAAGGGCAATTTTATGCAAACCACAAGAAGTAAACTCCAAAAGTATGAACTAGGCCTGCACAGTAAGAGCAGGAAGTTCAAGAGGGAAAAAAATAAGAAAATGGCAGAGGGTGTTATCACCAACCTGGGAAATCCAGCACAGAGCCAAAACCTGGAACTGGATTCCATAAAGGGACTGGCTTGAAACAGAAGCCCTTAGGTCCTGGGTGGTGACTTCATACCCTAAGCAAAACTCTGCTACCCAAGATCGAATTACTAATCCGTCTTCTGTAGATTATGGCAAATTAGTAAATCGGAGTTTTTACAGTTCAGAGCTCACAGAATAAATTCCTTGGGAGCTTTCATGGCACAATCAGTTTTTGAATGCATCAGTTTCAGTCAAGTATTATCAGGAGCCAAGCACCCTAACTAATGGACCTTGGGATTTTATGAACGTGAGCCTCAGAACTGAATAGCTAACTCATGGTTCTAAAATATTTTTCAAAAGCAGGCATTTGACTTTGGCCAAGTTTAAAATATCTTTACATTCTGTGGATTTTAAATTTAGAAGTGAAATTCAGGTTTTTCAGGTTCAAATTTCATTTACTTTTTTAAAATCAAATGTGGTTCCCTGGGTGGTACTGAATGATGAAAAAGAAAGTGCTCAAAGGATTATATAAAGGGATTTACTTCTAACAAGTCATATTTTGATGAGGGAGGTATCAAATAATCTGACATTTGTAGCTCTAATTTGAAAAGCATATGAACTTAAAAATAGAGAGTAAGCCAGGTGTGGTGACTCATGCCTGTAATCCCAGTACTTGGGAGGCCAAGACAGGAAGATCACAGTTTTGAGACCAGCCTCAGCAATTTAGCAAGACTCTCAGCAACCTAGCAAGACCTTGGGTTCAAGGACAGCCTCAGTAATGTAGTGAGATTCTCGGCAACCTAGTGAGACCCTCACCCTAGTTAGTATGGCTATTATTAAAAAGGCAACAAAATAAATAAATAACAAATGCTGGTGAGGATGAGGAAGAAAGGGAACTCTTATATGCTGTTGGTACAGCCATTATGGAAAGCAGTATAGAGTTTCCTCAAAAAACGGAAAATGGAACCACTATGCCAGTCAGCAATCCTACCACTGGGTGTATATTCAAAGGAAAGGAAACCAATATGTCAAAGAGATATCTGCACTCCCTTGTCTATTCACAATAGCCAAGACAGGGGATCAACTGAGATGTTCCTCCAAGGCCAAATGCATTTTAAAATTGTGGTATGTATACACAATGGAATACTATTCATCTATAGAAAAGAATTAAAACCTGTCACTTGCAACAACATGGATCAAACTGGAGGACATCATGTTAAGTGAAATAAAACGGGCACGGAAAGAAAGTACTGTATGTTCTCATTCACGGAAGCTAAAAATCTTGACCACATAATAATCGAAAGTAGAATACAGGTCGCTAGAGGATAGGACGAATAGGGGGAAGAGGGAATAGCAAAAGGGTGGATACCAAAATACAATAGAGAGGAGTAGTTCTAAGATTCTAGAGCACAGCAGGGAAATATAGTCTAACACAATTAACTATACATTTCAAAGTAACTAGAGAGAAGGATTTAAAGGTTCCCAACACATAGAACTGATAATATTTAAAGAGATGAAAATATTAATCACCTGATTTGGTCATACACATTGTATACATGTATTGAATTATGATACCATGTTAGTTAGCTTTTTTGTTGTTGTTGTTGCATTGGACTGACCAAAATACATGACAGAACAACTTAGAGAAGGAAGGGCTTATTTGGCTCACAGTTTCAGAGGTTCAGTCCATTGTTGGCTGACTCCATGTTGGCAACAACATGGGGTGGCAGGGTGTGGTGGAGGAAAGCTGCTCGATGCATGGAGAGTGGGAGGGAGGGAGGGAGGGAAAGGAAGGAAGGAAGGAAGGAAGGAAGGAAGGAAGGAAGGAAGGAAAGAGGGAGGGAGGGAGGGAGGGAGGGAGGGGAAGGAAAGAAGGAGGGAAAGGAAGGAAGGAAAGAAGGAAGGAAGGAAGGAAGGAAGAAAGGAAGGAAGGAAGGAAGGAAGGAAGGAAGGAAGCAGGGACAGATATTGTCCCCAAGGCCACACTCCCAGTGACGTATCTCCTCCAGACACACCCTACCTGCCTATAGTTACCACCCAGCCAATAAGCACATTCAAGTTATTAATCCAGCAATGGATTTTATCACTGATGAGGTGAGAGCCCTGATTCAATTATTTCACTTCTGAATATTTCTGCATTGCCAACACATGAGTTTTTCTGGAGGCATTCCATTTCCAAGCCATAACAAATACTGTACCCTATAAATAAATACAAATATATATCGATTAAAATTTTTTTTAAAAAGACAGCTGTGGTGGAACATGCCTAAAATCCTAGTACTTGGGAGGCCAAGACAGGAGGATCACAGGTTCAAGACCAGCATGCAGTAATTTAGCGAGACACTGTTTCAAAATAAAAAAAATATAAAGGGCAGGGGGTGTAGCTCAGAGGCAGACTGCCCCTGGGTTCAATTTCCAATACCACAAAATAATTTTTAAAAAGTTAAAGTTAGAAAGAAATTTAAATATAACCTATACTAGCATATGGGTAAATGCAAAATAGTATATTAAAATGGAAAGTCAAAAGAAGAAAAATTAACTGATAAAGAAATGAAGAAAGAGATGAAAATTTTAATATAATGATAGTGAAAATAGGCAAAGGTTAAAAATTAAGTTCTATCTCCAGTATGCAGTAATTTCTGCAATATGTGTGCCATCTACACACGAAGGAAGGAAGAAAGGAAGGGAGGAAGAAAAGAAAGAAGGGATGGACTAAGGAAGGAAGGGGAGAGGGAGGTAGGAAAGGATTGCAGGAGAAAGAAGAAACAAGTAGGGAAGAGAAGGAAAAGGAAAATAAAAGTTAAAAGTTTTAAAGTCAAACTTAAAATTAACAAGACTTAATCTTGGCTCCACACTTAAACTGGAATTATGTCACTCAGTGGAAAGTATCATATTTCAAACCCAGAAGTGGGGATTTATTTGAAATGTATATGAAATGTATTCACCCACTTTCAAAGTTACTGTTGCCAACTGGCAGTTGCCAGGAACTGATCTGGAATGATCGGCAGTTCTGACTCAGTTCTTAACGACCAGCGGACACATCACAAACGCCATGGTATGGCATGTGTTACCTTCAGCGGGCGACAGGGACACTCTTTGGGGCCGAATGCCTTCAAGTGGCTCGGGCAGAGGTGCGTGGCAGCTGTTGTCCTGTGCTGTTCAGCTCTAAACATTTTCTAACTGTGCTACGAGGCTTCACGGGGAGTACCTGGAGGGGACTTTGGCCGCCGTTTGGAGGTACCCCATCTGTCAGATGTTCTTTGACTACTACTACTTCAGCTTTGACTTTGGCTACTACTTCAGGTCTGAATTGTGCCTAGAATATGTAACATGTGCTAAACAACTGTGTATTGAGTAAAAGATGGGATTCACTTAATATCTCTAGCTCATGTGAAGTTTGTCATTTGAGAGATTACAGAATCAATAAACTGAAAGAAGATGGCGTGTCTTCTTTTCTAAGACCAAAATTAATAGGTGAGAACAGTTTAAGATACCAGGATCCAGGAAGGAACAAAAGTTAGACTTGGGATGTAGACGTGGGAAAATATGGTGGACACACTAAGTACTCATTCCCTGATTTTTTTTTTTTTTTTTGCGGTACCAGGGATTGAACCCAGGGGTCTTCTACCTCTGGGCTACACCCCCAGCCCTATTTTTTTATTCTTTATTTTGAAACAGGGTCTCACTAAGTTGCAGAAGGCCTCACTAAGTAGCTGAGGCTGGCCACGAACCCGGATCCTCCTGCCTCAGCCTCCCAAATACTGGGATTACAAGCATGCGCCACCACGCCCAGCTTTGATTGGTTATTCTTAGTCTGTTAAATCCTTTACATTAAGATCTCTATCTACTCTTCTTATAACCTCAGTTCTTAGCAGAGCACCTCCTACTCTATAGGCCTCAGGTGTCTAATAATTCTATAGTAACCTCCTCCTTCACATCTACAGAGACACGTTATAGCTCTACGCTAAAATGGATTTCTTTGAATTTTGCTTATTCGTTCACTTTGTGTAGCTCTATTGGATCTAGATATAATTCTTCAAGTAAGGAACTATGTCTATTCATTTTTGCACACCTAAGTCTAAAGCAATGTCTGCTCATGAATTTGGGTTAAATTAATAAATAGAGCTGATCTAGCTGGATATACTCGGGGCCTCTTCCTCTCTCACCAGGCCATGCACATTTCTCCACAGGAACACAAACGGAAGCCTCATCGTTGTGCTCTCTTACGAGCAATTTGTGCTTGAACATGTCTAAACCCACATGTACAAATTCACAAACACAGGTGTATGTTAACTAAACATACACATCTACCATTTAGATCAGAGCATACACTCACTTAACTGTGTGTCTGTAAGAATCATTGGGTTGGCACCACATTACATAACTATTTTCTCAAAAGTATTATTCAGTTGTAAGAGAATCTGGAGAAGGAGAAAAGCCTAGGGATTTGTTGCTCATATCCTAGTGGGCCACTTCCCTCCCTGTCCTGACCCTCAGAGCCCCCAATGACGTCACAGTTGTTTTCTGATGTCATACTGGTTGTCGACAGAGGTTACTACCATTAAGGAGAGGATGTATTTTAAAGGGTCCTTTTAACTGAAATCTCCTTTGCATTAGGATGTGCTACGTGAGCTTGGATTAATTTGGGAAGTGGGAAGATGACTGCATTACTAGCCAGTGGCTGTGGATTCTTTGGACCACAGTGGCCATTTGACGATGTCCCGAAGGCAGTCACAAGGTAAGAAAGAATATTCTATAGACCGTTGGAGCAAACCAGGATTAAAATGTAAATGTGGCATTTAAACTTGGACTATTTTTAAAATGTAATTCTTACATCTCTGTTTTCTATTGCCATGTAGATAAAATATTTAAAAAAAACTAATACTGCTAAAAGTAATCATTTTCAACATAGAACTTTTCATATATTAAAATTCGCCCATGGCTCCCCAAGCCTGCAGAAAATATCTAAATATCACTGTACTCTCCTAGACAGATTCTCCCTGGTCATGCCTCTTTGGGCTTTTCCAAAAGTATTTTTCATGGTCCTTTCACTCAAAGCTAATTCTCTGTCTCACACTACTCACAGTTACTTAAAAATGTGATGGTATTTCATGCTTTTGTGTCTTTACATATACTATTGTCTTTCCCTAGAACAACCCTATTATGTACTGTTAAGTAAGTTTCTATTCATCCTTTAAGAGTCCTCCTCTGAGCCTCTGTTCCCTAAAATGAGCAAATTCCTCCCCCTCTTTGGGGCCAATATTCTCCTTCTGTCGATCTGCCATGATGTCATGCATCAGTGTCCTGGGCAAGTTTTGTTTGCCGACCTGACAAGTGGCTTCTGACCCTTGAAAGCAGTAACTGTACATAGCAGCAGTTGCGACTTACTGAATGAGTACTATGCTCAAGCACTGTGATTGGAAATCCATGATTTTGTCTGTTCAATCACTCTTGTTGGCAAAGTATAAATGAAATAATGCCCATAAAGTACAGTATATACAGTAGAAGAACAGAGATGGCACTTTACTAAGCCTAGAGCTTAGATAGAGCACTAGGAGGAAGAGTTGTGCTTGGTGGAAGAAACCTACAGCTCCAACATCTTCCAGAAACCCATAGCATGTGGGCGTATCAACAGGAATATTATATTTAACTGGGTTCTGTCATGTGTGATTTTATCATCTTTTGTGCTCTTTTTTTGCCTGTTAAATTATAAAACTGTGAGGCAGTAACCACTTTTCTCAATACTTGTTATTGTTGTTTTTATCATCATCATCATCATCATCATCATCTGTACTGGGAATTGCACCCAGGGCCTTGCACATACTTGGCAAGCACTCTCTCACTGAGCTACATCCTTAGACTTTTTGATTCTTTAATTTTGAGGCAGGGTCTTGCTAAATTGCTCAAGCTGGGTTCAAACTTACCGTTCCCCTTCTTTGGCCTCTCATGTAGCCGGGATTACAGAGGTGAGGGACTGGTACAGTATTCAAAACATACAGTTGACAAATTTAAGGATGAAGTTGAAATAACAGCCTTTGGCATTTTTATGTAACTTTAAAGTCTATAAGTCTCAATTCTACACTGTGATGGAGGAGAGGCACTTCTCCATACTATTCCCGCTATGTACCTATGAAATTTTTAGATGCTATATATAAAGCAAGCATTTTTAAAACTCGTAAAAGTGAAGAAAAAAGACAGACCATCTAGCAGTTTTAGGACTCTAGTAATGACAGAGTAGTAAGTTCCTTGGGTTGTTTTGTTTTTGTTTTTGTTTTTTTAATTATTATTTTTTTTTGCGGTACCGGGGATTGAACGCAGGGGCGTTCTACCTCCGCGCTATGCCCCCAGCCCTATTTTTTTATGCTTTAATTTTGAAACCGGGTCTCACGAAGTTGCGGAGGGCCTCACTAGGTAGAGAGAGAGAGAGAGAGAGAGAGAGAGAGAGAGAGGAGAGAGGAGAGAGATCGATCAATCGATCGATCGTGTGTGCGCGCATGCACGCTGAGGCTGGCCGCGAACCCGGATCCTCCGTTCTCCGCCTCCCAAAGTACTGGGATTACAAGCGTGCCCCAACACGCCCGGCTTGTTTTGTTTTTTAAATATATTCCATGCTAGGTGCTAGAGAGACCAGGGACCCAGAAAAACCAAGAGGAGCAGACCCCAAAAAAGCCCTTGAAAACCTTTCTCCCTATAGTCAAAGAAACAGGAGAGGAGCAAACTAGCAAGACAAAACATTTAAACAGTAACTTCCTATTCCATCCAAACGCTATGGAAAAAGTTCTAATTCCACTCCCATGTCTACCTGCAAAAGCCCAGTGGAGAGCCTAGATTTTCACCACCATTCCCCACCAGAACTTTCACAGCCGTCCAGTGCTAACAAAACCTTCTACCACCATGGTGTCACTGGAGACCAGGTTGGGAGAAAAAGTAGGGCACACCTTTCCCCAGGGATGTCAAAGGAGGCTGAGTGGGGAACCGAGTGGGGAACAGCATCCCACATAGCTAGATGGCACCTTCCTTTCCCACCTGCTAGAGCAGATTTAAATAAGAGCCAGCATCTCATAATGTAACATCTCCAATTCAAAAAGGATGTACCATAACAAGAACCAGGAAAATCTCAACTGGAAACAATCCACAGATGTTCACATGAAAATGGTACAGATGTTGGAATTATCTGACAAATACTTAAAGCGGCCATCATAAAAATGCTTCACTAAGAAATGATGAACGTGCTTGAAAAATAAAAACTAGAATCTCAGCAAAGGAAGAGAAGGTATAAAGAAGATGCAAATGGACATTTTTAGACCTGAAAAATACAATATAAACTCAATGGTGAGCTCAGTAGCAGAATGAAGAAGGCAGATGAAAAAAAATGAGTGAATTTGAAAACAACAACAGAAGTTATGCATTATGAACACAGAGAAAATATACTGGGAAAAATGAACAGGAACTCAAGTGTCTGTGGGTTTACAATGAATGGTCTAATATTGATGTCATCAGGAGAAGAGAAAGAGAGGGTGAGACTGAACGCATGTTAAAGGGAACAGTGGCAGCCAGGCGTGGTGGCGCACGCTTGTAATTCCAGTACTTGGGAGGCTGAGACCTGAGGATCCGGGTTCGCGGCCAGCCTCAGCTACTTAGTGAGGCCCTCCGTAACTTAGTGAGACCCTGTTTTCAAAATAAAGAATAAAAAATAGGGCTGGGTATGTAGCTCAGAGGTAGAATCCCCCTGGGTTCAATCCCCAGTACTGCAAAAAGGGGGGGACAGTGGCAAACGGCATTCCCCAAACTTAGCAAAAGACATACACTTACAGATTCAAGAAGCTGAAGAAATTCCAAACGTGATGAGCTAAGGAAACCCACAGTAACAGTCAAGACTCAGAAAACCAAATCAAAGAAAAAAAATCTTGAAAGCGGCAAGAGAGAAATGACATTTATCTATAGGTGAAAATCAACTCAAATGATAATTTCTCATCAGAAATTATGGAAGTCCAAAGTGGCACAACATTTTTTTAAGAGTATAAAGAAAATAGATGTCAACTGGGAATTCTGAATCTGATAAAATAATCCTTCTAGAATTAAGGGGAAATCAGAAAATGCTCAGATGAAGAAAACCTCAGAGAACGCCACTAGCAGACCTGCCCTCAAAGAATGGCTGAAGGAAGTTTTCCAGCCAGAAATAAATAATGAAAGAAAGAAACTTGGAACATCAAGAAGAAAAACATGTCAAGCAGAAATATGGGTAAATATGACAGATGTTCCTTCTCCTCTCGAGTTTTCTAAATTGTTCCATGATTAAAGCCAAATGTATCACTTTCCAATGTGGTTCTAAATGTATGTAGAGAAATATTTAAAATAATTATACCAAACATGGGAGAGGAAGTCAAGACTTAAAGAGAGATAAGATTTCTATACTTTACTCAGTTTTTTACTTCAGTAAAATGTAGATACCAGTTGAATTTTGTGGTGGCAGGATAATTGTGGATTATGATTGCGGAGGTGGTTACAGGAATTTACACACATGATATAATGACAAATAACCATATGCACATCATACGAATATGAGTTTCCTGGTGTTCTTATTATAATGTATTTATGCAAGATGTAACCATTAATTGAAATGAGGTGAAGGTACGCTGATATTTATGTACAATTTTTGCAACTTTATGTGAATTTAAAAAGTTTCAAGACATAATCTCAAGAATGAATTGAACTATAATCCAAAGAGCATTTTTCTGGGTTCTCTATTCTCTTCTATTGATCTATATCTATCCTTATACCAAACCAGACTGACGTGATTACAAAGTTATGGTAGATCTTTTAATCATGATGGCCTTAAAATTTATTCTTCAAAATTGTGTAAAATATTCAAGGTATTTTTATATAAAATGTATTTTATATAAAATATATATATAATGTATTTTATATAAATGTATTTTATATAAATGTATTTTATATAAATTTATATAAATTTTATGTATTTTATATAAAATTTATGTGTTTTATATAAAATGTATTTTTATATAAAATGTAGAATCAGCTTTTCAATTGCTAAAAAAATAAGTCCTACTGGTATTGCATAGAATCTACAGATAAACTGGAGGAAGCTGGCATTCTAATAATATTGAATCATCAATATATAAACACGACACACTTTTTTATTTCTCTAGTCCATCTTTAATTTCTCTTAGTACAGTTTCACATTTTTTCATGTACAGGTCTTAAACAATTTCTGATAGCTTTATCCCTAGATATTTACTGCCTTCAGGTAATATTATAAGCGCTTTCATAGTTATCAAGTAAACTATAGATGAGACTTTGCCATATTTTAAATTGTTTTAGCCAGGCATGGTGGCGCACACCTGTAATCCCAGTACTTGGGAGGCTGAGACAGGAGGATCACAGGTTCGAGAACAGCCTCAGCAAGTATTGAGACTCTCATTAAACCTAGCAAGACCCTGTTTCCAAATAAGAAATAAAATCGGGCTGGGGGTGTAGCTCAAAGGTAGAATGCCTCTGAGTTCAATCCCCAGTACCACACACACACACACACACACACACACACACACACAAATTGTTTTAGAGTAAATCAATGAGGCTTAGATGAATCCATTATTTATTGGTGTTTGCAAAATAGTAACTCGTTTTTTTCTATTACTATCAGGCGTTTCTGTACAGAAGAGATTTCCCTTGTCAAAAGGAGGCGAATTAGCTGGGCGTGGTGGCACATGCTTGTAATCCCAGTACTTGGGAGGCTGAGACAGGAGGATCGCAGGTTCGCGGCCAGCCTCAGCTACTTAGTGAGGCCCTCCGCAACTTAGTGAGACCCTGTTTCAAAATAAAGAATAAAAAATAGGGCTGGGGGTGTAGCTCAGAGGTGGAATGCCCCTGGGTTCAATCCCCAGTACCGCAAGAAAAAAAAAAAAGGAGGTGAATCATAGTCCCAAGTACTGGGATTACAGTTTGATGGAGTTTATATCTATTGTGTAGCCGAATCAGACTGTTTGCACAAGTTAGAGCTTCTCAGGGCCCTTGCCACAGTGCTCGATAAGAAAAACCTCACCTTTCAAATTATTATTAGCCAAAGTAAAAGGTTAACCAAAGGTTTCCCTTCTTTCCTCTCAAGCCCAGGACCTGAAATTCCAATTCTGCAGCCTGGAACAGCCCTTTCTATTCCCATCCTCCAGGGGGCAGTGATCAGAGCGCCGCTAATCAAACCAGCACCCAAACCCTCCCGCGCCGCCCTGGGTGCGTCAGATTAGTCTCAGGGTCCGGCGCCGCAGACTGCGCCTGCGCACATCGGCGCGCCGGGGCGGGCGCATGCGCCTTGAGGAGGGCCGGCCGCGGAGGCTCGGGGCGGGCCTGGGCAGCGCAGTGTGTCGGGCCCGGGAGCTGTGGGAGGAGCCGGCGGCCTCACCGTGGTAACCGCAGCGCCGCCGCCCCGCCTTGCAGGCCTCGGGACTGTCATCGCCTCGGGGAGTGCGGGCGCTGCGGCCCCCGACCCCGGAATACCCCGCGGCCTCTGCGACCCCAGCCTCCCGCGCCGCCGCCGCCATGCAGGGGGAGGACGCCAGATACCTCAAAAGGTGACGGCCCGGCCAGGCCGGAGATCGCAGGTGTCCCCGGGTTGGCGGGGAGATGTCACCGGGCCGGGGTGGCAGGCAGGGGAGATGCCTTGGGAAGAGGAGAAAAGTGGAGATTGCAGAAGAAAGCGGGAGCCCTGGGGGGCGCGAGGTCCCGAGCCCCTCACCTGACTTGGTCCGCACCACCTTAGAGATGGTGTCTTGCTGGGGGAGACGAGGCCAGGTAAACCGCGTCTTCCTGGCTCGTTTTGTTTTTGTTTTCCTCCCACCCTCCATTTTTCCCTAGTAATGCATTCTAGGGGGGCTGGGAATGAAGTCTTCTGGCGCCCCAGCGCTCTATCCTCAGTTTGCAGGGATTCGCAGCTAAGGGATTTTGAAATGATGGAGGGGGAAGAAGTGGGGGCTTTTACTTTATGGAAGGCCACTTTGATTTATTGCTTTCCAGTCTGTGTCTGCTTCCTTTGACCATTCGACTGTCATATAGACGATTTGATTTTGTAGGAGGTTCATAATTATCAAGAGGCTGGCATGAAGCAGGCTATAATTTCTTTAGATATTTGTAGTTATCTGTTACTCCTTAAAGAAAACTGAAGGCTGTTGGGATTCTTCTTGTCAAAGATAAGATCATTCTTGATGAAAAAAGATATGCCACTCAGTGGACCAAGAGTTAGCAGTGATCCAAGAGGGAAAAAATCTGCATTTGGATTCTCCACTTTTAGTTCAATCTCTGCTACTGACTTAGTAAGTACCTTGCAGAGGTCACATGTATTCTTTTGGACACACTTTCCTCATCTGAAATGGGACACATATTTACCCTCAAGACAAAATTTGAAATATTTTAGGACATAAAACATGCATATTAGATAGTGATATTATTTCAAGTCATAATATACTTTTATTTAGTACATTTTTCCTGGCTGGGCAGGGTTTTGCTTATCACAGAAAGATCTTCTAAGATAACCCAAGCATTAATAGGCTCTTAAAAGGAATTCAAGCAGTTGTAAAATAAACTATTCTACCTTTGCAAGACAGAGGGGTATATTACTTTTTTATTATATATAAATATACCTGAAACTGCCAAGTAGACAGGCTTTGTCACTGAAGATTTTTTAAAGGAATATGTAATCATTTTTTTGCCTGAATTTTGCTTACATGATCTTTAAGATCCCTTGGTTACATTTTTTTGCTACCTATGGATCTCATGATCATGTATTGGGAGAGAGGAGGAGAAGGAAAACAGATATGGGGAAGGAAACAGACCAAATAATATTACATGCATATGTGAATGTGTCACCATGAGTTTCACTAGCATGTATAATTATAATGCTCTAATAAAAAATTAATTTTTTGTGACAAAAGAAAATAAATTCTCTCTCAACTTTAGATTCAAAAAGGCCTGCTATTACCATTTGCTGAATTTCATGTAATAGAGTTGTGTCAGAGGTAGTTTTTCTTAGGGTTTCTTGTATTAGTCTGGACCCTTAGGCATACTGTGACTTGTAATTCTCAACCTTAGCTCACTCTTTAAGCCATATTGTCTAGTGTACAAAAAGTAAAACTGGAGCCAGGCGTGGTGGCACACGCTTGTAATCCCAGTACTTGGGAGGCTGAGACCGGAGGATCTGGGTTCACGGCCAGCCTCAGCTCCTTAGTGAGGCCCTCCACAACTTAGTGAGACCCGGTTTCAAAATAAAGAATAAAAAATAGGGCTGGGGGTGTAGCTCAGAGGTAGAATTCCCCTGGCTTCAATCCCCAGTACTGCAATATAAATAAATAAATAAATAAATAAAACCAGTTGCTAATGTTTGAAATAGAATAAGGCCAGAATCTGGGAAGGTTGAAAATACACTTCTCCATTTTGACAGAATGTTTAAAAGTTTGTCTTACCTGCCTTCAGATTAGAGATGTCCAACTGACACATCCATACAGGCTTGATAGAAAATGTTTATGAAGTGTGGCGAGGCTTTCCATTGTAATATTGGTTCTTCCATAATGATTGCATATATTTCTCTAGCCGTATATTTACTTTGTATTTGTTTTTAACAAGACGGCAGTATGTTTTCAATCTAATTGAGTCACTCCAGTTTTAACTTTCCTGTGGTTTTATTGTAGCTGCTATCACAGTAATTCCTAGTCTCTTTATGTACACACATGCAATACTTGTATATGTTTACATGCATAGTAGATTATAGAATCTGAAATTTGGGGGTTCATCTTGTTCTGCTACCAGTTAGTGTTTTGATTTGCTAGCACTGAGTAAATACCAGATATGTAGTGTGTGCCTAGCATTTTTCTGGCCGCTGGTGAAGTGGCTAAAGAGATACAGTTCATATCCTCAGTGAGATATACAAACAAGTACGTAGGCACTTGCATACAGTGATTTTTCTTTGCTTTTTTGCTTCCTCTTGAGACTCTAGTGGTTTTCCATTTCTTTTAGAGCACCTACCTTTTCAACTTCATGTCTCTCTGCTCCCTTTCCATCCCAACAATTCCCTATTTTAGCCTTACAGAATAGCTTCTTTTGGATCCCTATGTGTTTCAGTATTTGGTTCCTATATCCCCTTCCCTTTCTTTGGAACTTGCCTTGTTCTTTACCCAACTAACTCTTCATCTTTCTCTTTTAGCTTAAATGTCATTTTTCCCAGTAAGCTTTCCTGAGCCTCTTTTTCCCACCCCACAAGCCAGGTCCTGCATATCTGTTAGGGTCTTCATGATACTTCATACCTTGTTTTACCTTGGTGTTGCTACTGTACTGTTTGCGTTTCCTTCTGGTTAGGTAATG
Source organism: Glis glis (assembly GCA_004027185.1). Classification (NCBI taxonomy): domain Eukaryota; kingdom Metazoa; phylum Chordata; class Mammalia; order Rodentia; family Gliridae; genus Glis; species Glis glis. Next base: position 23,244 of record PVJS01012078.1, on the reverse strand, counting down.
TACATCTTATCTCCCATTGTATCTCCAGCACTCAGCACTGTGCCTGGAACATAGGTTATAAACCAGAATGAGACTAAAAAAATATATTGGACAAATCATATAGGACTCATGAGCTGTATGTAGTAAAGAGTTGGAACTTTATTGCAAGCCTATTGGAGAACCATTGAGAGATTTTGAGTGAATGACACCCACTCACTCATAAGATCCTGCCATGTGGAAGTAACTCAGATACAAGTGATAAAACAGTTGGTGAATGAGACATACTTTTCCCTGCCTTCATGACATTTATATTCTAGCAAGTAATACAAAGTTTAAACACTATAAAAATTTAAACACCAAATTACCAGAAGTAATATATTTATTTATTATATTTATGTGTTATATGAAATAAGTATATAGCTTTTGTGTCAAACTTTTTTCACAGTATAATCATGGACCTGCATTGTAGCATGTATCAGTACTTTATTCCTTTTTATAGCTGATTTTTTTTTTTGTACTGGGGATTGAAGCCAGGGGCATTCTACCTCTGAGCTACACCTTCAGCCCTTTTTTATTTTTTGTTTTGAAACAGGGTCTCATTAGGTTGCTGAGAGTCTGAATAAATTTCTGAGGCTGGTCTTGAATTTGTGTTCCTCCTGTCTCAGCCTCCCAAGTACTGGGATTACAAGCGTGCACCACCATGCCCGGTTCTGAATAATATTTCATTGTATGAGCATACTACATTTTGTTTATCCATAACTCATCTGTTGATGCACATTTGGGTTGTTTCTACCCATTGGCTATCAGGAATAAAGTTGCTATGAACATTACAATTTTTTAAATGTCTGTTTTCAATCTTTTGGTATATACCTAGGTGTGGAATTGCTGGATAACTATGTTCAACTTATTGAGGAACCACTAGTGTGTTTTCCACGGGGGCTGCACCTTTTTAAGTCCCCATCAGCAATGTATGAGAGTTCCAGTTTTTCCACATTGTCACCTACCTGGACTCTGTGCTTTCATGTACAGTAGTTCCCCTTATCCATGGTTTGATTTCTTTGGTTTCAGTTTCCTCTGGTCAACCATGATTTGAAAATATTAAGTGAAAAATTCCAGAAATGAGCAATTCACAAGTTTTGAGTTGTGTGCTGCCGTGAGTTGTATGATGGAGTCTTGAGCTGTCGTGCAGCTGGGAAGTGAATTCTCCCTCTGTCCAGCGTATCCAGTATTGTGTGCCCCGCCTGTTAGTCCCTCAGTAACAGTCTGGGCTATCAGATCCACAGTCCAAGTGCTGCAGTGCTTGTGTTCAAGAACCCTTTATTTACTTAGTAATAGCACAAAGTGAGAAGAGTAGATTCTGGCAATTCCGATATGCCATAAAGAAACTGTAAAGTGCTTCCTATAAGTGAAAAGGTCAATATTCTCAATAAGGGAAAACAAATACATGCTGAGATTGCTAAGACCTGTGGTAAGAACAAATTTTCTATCCCATGAAATTTTGAAATAATTCGTGCTAGTTTTGCTGTCACACCTCGAACTGTAAAAGTTACCACCACAGTACATGCTAAGTGCTTAGTTAAATGGAAAAGGCATTAAATTACAGTAAGGTTTGGTACTCTCTGTAGTTTCAGGCATCCTCTAGGGGTCTGGGGCCATATCCCCTGCAGATAAGGGGTGACTTCTGTATTTAATTTCCAACCCTGCCTCAATACTTGATGGTTAATCATAGTCCTAATACTGACCTCAGATCTTTCCCCTTATTTTCATAAAGAATCCTGGTGAATGGATTATTTTAAAAATTACATTGATAATATGCATAGTCAAAATAGTATTCCTAACTGAAAGAAAACTTGAAGTTTCTGGTTATTGGAATTAAAAGGACTTAAGGCATTGTCATATTTCTGTTCTTTCTCACCAGGCTAAAAGACCACACTAGTCAGCTAGCTAGCCATGACTAGTAGCAGCAAATTTTACTCGTTTCTGTTGCTTAACTCTTTTTTTTTTTTTTTTGGTGGAACTAGGGATTGAACCCAGGAATTCTATCCCTGAACTACACCCCCAGCCCTTTGTATTTTTTATTTTGAAACACGGTCTCACAAAATTGCTGGGCTTTGCTAAGTTGCTGAGGCTGGCCTTGAACCTGCAATCCTCCTCTCTCAACCTTCAGGTACTGAGATTACAGGTGTGCACCCGACTGTCTTTTTTTAATTAACACACATTAATTGTACAAGTTAGTGTACTAACTTGACGTTTCCATTGAGAGTGTCGAGCCTTGACCATGCCCACCTCCCTTCCTGCCCTCTCTTGCCTTCCCTGTCTCCCCTCCCTCCCATCCCCTTTCCATTCTCTGATTGTCCCTTTTCTTTTTTTGTTATGTAAGTTGGATGTAACTGAGGAGTAACTTTATTTAGATACTAATGCTGTCATTTATATAATTATGTTAGATGATACATAATACATATTTTAATTTATACAGTGTCTCCATGTCATTCTGTAATCCATTTAATGGATTAATTATTGAGCAGGTTGATTTTTTTAAATATAAATATAAATTTGGCGGCAACTATCTTTGGTGTTGAAGAGCTGGCTTTTAGATGGTATCATTTTCTCCAAAGCCATCTTAATTGCTTGTGTTTAATTCACTTGCTTTTATGCATGGTTCTTTGGGTAAATATATTTTTCCAGGGTAGGACTATTCATAAAGACATTTTCTACAGGACCAGGAATTATACATAGTTGATACATAGTTGTAGAAAAAGAGTTATTTCTTGTCTCAGTTCCAAAGTAAATTTGATTCAAAGGTGTATGTCAATCTAGTCCACATGTTTTAGAACTAGAAACTTAAAAAGAATGGGTGTTTCATGAGTTTTTAATCTGGCTACCTCTTTTTTATTTTGTATTATAGGAAAGTTAAAGGAGGGAATATCGATGTACATCCATCAGAAAAAGCACTCATTGTCCAGTATGAAGTGGAAGCCACCATTCTTGGAGAAATGGGGGATCCTATGTTGGGCGAACGAAAGGAATGCCAAAAAATGTATGTTTTCTTCATCTGTATGTGTGTTAAAAGTAGTGAACCTTCTACAGACTTTATACAAACCTTGTATTTCAATCTTCATAGATGATAAGTGCTTAGAGTACATTCTTCCAGATGTACTTCATCTCAGTGAAAGAGAGATGATATTAAATTATAAATATGGAGTATATTTATTCCAGAAAAAATAAGGTTTTTATTAACTACCAACTTGTAAAACCAATCATAAAAGATGTATTTAGTGGGACTTTTTAGTTTAATTTCATATATTTAGATTTTAAGGGATCCTGTGTTCTTCTTTCTTCCCTGGAATTGCAGGAAGTAGTATGACTTTCAGAAATTCCCATATGGGGCACAGACCTCGAATTCTTCCCTTGAAAGCTTAATCCTCTGAAAATGTCAGCATAAGACAAGACTTCTCTGATTCAGGGATTGGTCCTGGATCCCCGTGTCCTTCATGCTTTCCTTGGGAACTGGCTGAGCCTGCAGCAGTGCTGGTGGTCACCCCACCTCCCTTCTCTAGCTCTGTGGAAGTAGAGAAGGCGTCAGAGTGCCTGGTGTACTCCCTCAACCCTCTTCCCTCCAGTAAAAGCAAAATAAATTTTTTTTGACTTGGTATAACTAGTTGGAAAGAATTTCTATCCTATGTTTCAACAGAATTAAGTATTTGGGGGTTGCTAGGAGTATATGTGATAGTATTTAGGACACCAAGAGCCACTTTAAGTTTATAGTGGTATTCTCGATTGGAAGCGGTTTTCCCACAGGGGACACTTGGTAGTGCCTGGAGACAGCTTTGGCTGTCCTAAGTGGGGTGCTATTGGCATCTAGTGGGTGGAGGCCAAGTGCTGCTAATCATGCTACAGTACACAAAATAGCCATGTATGACAAAGAATTACTAAGCCCAGATTTGAGTAATACTGCTGTTGAGAAACCCTGGTCCATAGCAACCTTCAAAGAGAAGCTGCCTAGTATCTTATTAAGATCTCTTAATAGGTCTTTTTATTTGGATTATAAGAAGACTAAATTACATTAATAATTTATTAAGGATAAAGGAGTCCTCTAGAAAATATGATAAATTGAAGAGAAATGCACATGCATATACACACACTGTAATTCTAGCTCGCACGTTTTCTGTGTTCTCCCACATATTTCCTTCCCATTTGTGTTTTTGTGATTGCTTTATAAATTTCGAGAATACCTTGAGAGCTCATTATTGAAATTCCAAAGAAAAGCTAGTAGATCGTGTTCTTTGCATTTAGAATCTCACAGCCACACTTCAGGAGAGAAATTTCATTTTTAGGTCCCCCCCCATGGTACTGGGGATTGAACCTGGGGACACTCCACCTCTGAGCTATACCCTCAGTCCTTTTTATTTTTTGAGAGTCTCACTAAATTACCATGTACTGACCTTAAACCTGTGATCCTCCTGTCTCAGCCTCCCAAATAGTGGGATTGCAGACTTGTGCTACTGCTCCTAGCTAGTTTTTAATTCTTAAGGTTGCAGTCACTAGTCTCATTCAACTGGAATTCAATGAGAATTCAGTGAGAGGGAGGTATATATAGGAACTCTACTTTCTGCATGATTTTTCTGTAAACCTAAAACTGCTCTAAAATGTCTAATAAAGATTTTAAAAGTATATGTTTATAGAGTTTCTATTGTGCCTCTTCTCAATCAGATTTATTAAAGACTTAGGATTTCCCAGTTCTTTGTTAAAATTAATCATGAAGATAGAGTTTTTCTCTAAATGGACCTTCCTTTCTATCTCTGCTTTCTGATGTGTAGCTAAGTCTATTCAAAAATATAATCAGCAATTTATAAAACTTTAAAAACCTCAATGTATTAAAGAAAAAATAAAATAAAAGACAGGTTATTGCTAGGGTTCTTATTGCAAACATTAGATGCCACTCTATCAAATCTAAGCAAAAGAAATTTATTAAAGGCTACTAGGTGACTTGGAGACTCCTAGTGAGCAGGGTTTGGGGATGACTGTATGATAGCTGGGCACTCTGCTGAACTGCTTTCAGGAGAGATCGTCTGCAGCCAATCACTGGCTTCACATGCTAAGTTCATTCTGCTCTCTCTACTCGCTTGATGTCTCCCTCCTCACAAAAATTAGCCATCTGCACCCAGAGAGAATTGTACGCGGTGGGTGCTCGCTTGGTTTCCCTTTCTGAAGGGGAACCTGCATGGAGCATCTGCAGGATGGTCTCTTGTCACCAGTGTGGCTCTTCACCCTGAACCTAATTTTATGTCTTCATAGCTCTCCCTCTTGCCATGACTCCATGAAGTAGGCAGTTAAGACTGGACCGTTTTTTGTTAGGCTCCCAGTGAATCTTCTGGGCTACATTTCAAAGCAGGGAGTGTCTGGCTATTTATTATTTTTGATGTACTAACCCAAGTATAAAATGTATTGTTCCACAGAATTCCTCATAGTCTTAAAATGCATCTTACTTTTTTCTTCTTCTGCCGTCTATGTAATCGCTACCAGAGCAACTGAATCTGAAAACAACAGCACTGTGTCTTGTCCCTAAATGTGGGCAAGGTTGAGAAAATGATGCGTTGGTGGCAGTGCAGGCTCTTATAGCCAATAATGATCAAAGACTTTCTGTATTTTACATCAGAAATGCTGCTTTTTAACAGGACTTCTGATTTGGCTGCCCTGCCTATAGAGTCAGAAAAAGATTTATGTTACTTTTGTTACCTTATTTGTCCAGCTTAGAGAAAATTATTGTCTTGTATTTTCTAAGCCTAATTGTATCTATTGCTTTATTTATTTTACTAAGACTCTATGACCAGGAACATATAGACTCTTTTTATAATCTATAAATTATTTTCAAGTAGCAGTATTGAGTCTACCATGCACTTGTATAATATCTGAGTTGGAAACTTGGATGTCCTTGCAGCATTCGTCTGAAGAGTCTCAATGCCAACACAGATATAACTTCTCTGGCACGGAAGGTGGTTGAAGAATGTAAACTTATCCATCCCTCAAAACTCAGTGAGGTAGAACAGCTGTTATACTACCTGCAGAACCGCCGTGACTCGTTGTCAGGAAAAGGTAGGTAAAAGAATTCTTGGTTTCTTTAATGCAAAACCAAAGTTGTTTGACTAGAATTTGTACTTTACATAGTGGAGTGTTGGGTGAGGTTTTTTTTCACCAGTGCTATGAACAAGCAAGCGAATAATAGAATAAACGAATGTATTAGCCTCCTTCATGCCAGGTTTTGGCTTCCACATAAAATGACTTGATTCTGTTTCATTATATGTGTGTTCACATACATTGAAAAGGAAAAAAAAGGAAACTGTCGTATTGATTGTAGAGTAATAAAAGAGAATGTAGGACAGAAAACCTATTTTCTCTGCCCCAACTAGACTTATATTTTCTAAATTTCTTATTGATCTTTAATTTATAATTTGGATGGATTATTAGAATATTTAAGTGCTAACGACTATATAGATATATTTCTTTAGAATATCCTAAAGATGCAACTTTTATGAACCTTCCTTAAGAAAATACCACTTTTTTATTCCTCAGTGTCTCCATTATGGCCATTCTCCTGTCCTCGGTTCCCTCTTAGAAGAACCATGCCATTAACGTATTAGAGCAAAAAGAGTGATTATTTACAGAAGAAAGTTTCAAATGCTCAACCAACAAAACAAAAACACAAATATTTGAACGTTTAGTTGTCCCATCACAGTATTTACTAACCTTACCTGTCTTTCAACATTGGCGAGTTCCAAAATAGGGTGTTCTTAAAATAACATATCAGTGCCCAAATTTTGACTGAACTAAATAGAAAACTAAAAACTTTGGACTTTTCTCAAATTAGTCTACTTTCTTAATCCACAGCAAACAAAATGCCTTGTGCCTGATGTCCACTCTGATTAGTTAGCCCAGATACAGCATCACTGTATGCTCACTGTGTATTTGTTGAATGAATCAATTGGCTGTACATTTTATTTAAAAGCACAAATAGGCATTTTGAACTTGACTGCTTCTAATCATATAGCTAGCACTCAGTGTATATTTCTTCACTATTAATAGTAAGAACTGCCTAGATAGGGGAATATTATCAATAAAAATTATTAAACAAATATTATTTAAAAGAATATTCTTGTGAAGATATCTATAAATGATGAGAAATGGCATCTCAAGTAAATTCAAAGTGAGCCAAGTATATCATGTGGTATTAAGGTCTATGTGTACTTGTTGTGGGTTGTAAAATATAGTTAAAATTGGTCTTCCCTAATGCCAAATTAATTTAATTCTGAAGGCATTTATAATAAAATACCTTTAAGCTAGTGAAAACTATATCACAGAGTTTTCAGCACAAATCAGTATTCTTCACTCCCTACCCAGAAGTTAAAGATATATGAAAAAAATTTGTGTTATACATGGAAAAAAGAAATCCAAGTCAATATGTTTCTATCTCTACATATTAATAATTGAAGAGATATATGAAATGCTTTATTATATTAAATATACACTTATGTTTTAAATTAATCAATTTTTCTTCCTTGATTCTCTAAATTGGTATTCAGTACTTGAAAGCCAGAATCCTTGCCCTAAAAGTGACTGAGATAAAACAATAATACTTCATTGATCATGTGATTCGTTACCTTAAGTGATGTTTTCCTTTCTAATTAAAACCACTGTCATAGTAAATTATTTAAGGCAAAATCTAACTATTGAGTTCATATGACATTATCTAGAGTACCTGCTGTTCTCTGAAAATGATGAGGGCTAATTTTATTCTATATATACTTATTTTCTAATTATGCAATTATAATTTTGATACTTTTCTAATTTATTTTAATGTATTACGCATTGCTACTTGCTGAGGCTGTTCTTGAACCTGTGATCCTCCTGTTTCAGCCTCCCAAGTACTGGGATTACAGGTGTGTGCTACCATGCCTGGCTCCCACCTTAAACTTGAATTAGGAAGGGAAAAAAGAATACTTAGGACTTACTCTTTTGCTTCTTGTTTGCAAGTCTGGCTATATACACAAAAAGTTAACCAAGGAGGAAGTTAAAATTGTTGCCCAATGTAAATTGGGCATTAGTTATAGATTTTATTAGTTTATACTCCCCTGGATATCATCATAAGAACGGATGGGTAGATTATAGATGAACATTTTTTTATTTTGAAAAAGATTTCATCAGCTAATATTCCTACTTTAGTTAGAATTAAACTCAACTGGTGAAAATAAAAATTACCCCAAAACCCTAAAAACCTAATTTTCCTCATTAAACAAAATCTTTTTACAGAAAAAAAAGAAAAATCAAGCAAGCCTAAAGATCCACCTCCTTTTGAAGGAATGGAGGTAAGACTCTGAGTTTTGACCTAATAAAGGACTGATTATAAGATATTGCCTTTTACCATCAATAATGCATACAATCACATTAATTAGATGTGGAATTTTAAAGAATGAACTTAGAGGTACCTGAAAAAAGGTAGAAAGTCATATTTTTGGTTGTGCCTCTTAGATATAATTTTTATTTTGTTAAATTAAGTGATAAAAATGTTTTGAATATTTGCAATATTTTGAAATATTTCATCTCTTGTAATAGATAAAATTATTTTGTATTACATTTAAAATTAGTTTGTACTGATTAGTTTATACATTCCACTGTGTCATGATTTATACTTTTGTATTGGAGTCCTAATACCCAAAGGCTTAAAATCCCCATCTACAAAAAGATGGGCACTGTGAGTTCTTTGGTAATTTGTTCACCGTTATCAAGCGTGGTGTATCCCTCACGAAAGGTTGCTTTCTGGGGCATGAGTCTGCTGAGTACTGTCGCTGAGTACTTTCTGCCCCTCCTTTGCTCCAGATCGACGAGGTTGCTAACATTAACGACATGGATGAGTACATCGAGCTGCTGTATGAAGATATCCCTGACAAGGTCCGGGGCTCTGCCTTGATCCTGCAGCTTGCTCGGAACCCTGATAACTTGGAAGAGCTACTGCTGAATGGTAATTGATGTCTATAAATGTTAAAAATGGAAAGACTACTGTAAAACACTACTCCTGGAAGTTTGTGTTCATATATTAAGTATTATGTATATGCATACATACACATATATAATTTTCAAGTCTCAAATATCTATATTCTGAATTCTAGTTCTTTTTATGTACTTAGGAAGATTTTCTGTCAATCAATTACTTGTCCGTTTGTCTTTTCTCTCTCTCTCTTTTTTTCATGGTATATCTTTTTCTATCCTTTACTTTCACCCTATTTGTGTCTTCAAATCTAAAGTGTTTTTAGCTGGGCGTGGTGGCGCATGCTTGTAGTCCCAGTACTGGGGAGGCTGAGACAGTAGCATCCTGGGCTCGAGGACAGCCTCAGCCAGTAGTGAGACTCTCATCGACCTAGGGAAACTGTTTCAAAATTAAAATAAAATAGGACTGGGGGTGTAACCAAGTTATTTCAATAACTTTTCAAGAATAAGGGCAAGTTGAATCACCACAGAGCTCACTGTTCTTACCAAGATTCAGCCAGTTTTTCTTGAATAAGCACTCTGAATTGTTATAAGCCTTTAGTTAATTTCCAGAGTTTTGAAAAGGTTGATTTTGTCAATTTTGATGAGGTTTCCTATTTGCTTGCAGAGGAGTGGATTTTTGGAGGTCCTTAGTCTGCCATTCTAGAAGTGCTTGGTCCTAGAATTTAATTTTGTGAAAAGTGGGGGATTTTACTTTTCTCGATATGGAATATCCACATATTCCAACCCAATTAGTGAATACTTTTTTCCTTTCCCAAGTATTTGAAATGCCTTTTTTTTACTATATACCCACCATGTTTTATGAGATGGATACTTCTTAAAATCTTATTCTTGAAAAGTTATTATTACTTGCCAAGTACTGTTCCCATCTCTATTCATGGGTCTGTTTCGGTGCTCTCTCTTTCTGTTCCATTGGTATATTTGATGAGTCCCATGCCAATAGGATGCTGTTTGTTGTTGTTGTTTTGTATTTTTTATTGCTTTGTTCTAGAATATATAAGAAAATGCTCCAAGTTGCCTTTCCTTTTCCTTCAAAATTTGCTTTGTTTTCCATATTTGTCTTATATATCATATTGAAGTAACTTGCTTTTCTATATTTATATTATATATCATGTTGAAACTATCATATTCTTTGGAAAATCATAATGAAATTTTTATTGTGATTGCATTCAATTTTGTAGATAAAGTTTTCATTTGTATTTTGACCTTTTATAAACTTTATATTTTCTTTTGGCTCTTTCTTGATAACCTATGTATAATTCCTGGAGCTATGTTTTCATTTCTGTATTCTAATACTAAAGAAGAAGAATAAAATAAAATTTGGCAAATAGGTCACTAAATCTATGCCTAAATTCATGACATTATAGAATAATATTTGTATAATTTGTTAAGAAATATTACTTCCTCTAAATTATAGTGGTCAAAGGCCTTTGTGAATTACTGGATTGAACAAGGCCAAGCCAGATTCTTTATTAAGTAGGACTTGTTGGAGATTTTGCATGTTCATGTACATTGCCTACCTATTTGACTTTAGAATACATTCGTTCAAAGCATTTATTATTATTCCAGTGCCCTACATTGTGGATATTAATAATATTGTGAAACCCTGTTGTGGGATGTATCACTAAGTAGATGAATAACTAATACAGTTAATTCTTGTTTCATAATCTAAATAGCCAGAAAGCTGAAAGTAAACTGATCTTTTTATTAACATAATAAATATTGATAATTCAGTCCATGATATACAGTAGATCCTGAATATTTATTAAAGACCTTGGGTTATGATTTCTGTATTTTAACATACAAACATTTTATTTTAGTAATTTTCAGAACTGGTAAGCCATGGAACAACTCTAATTTAAAACCAATCTCATTATTGTATGTTTATTCAATATAGGTAATTTTTGTTTATCAATTCATTAATTTTACCTTCCTCTAGATAAAAATCTAGCAGAAATGCTTATTAATCTATCTGGAGGCTGATTTTTTGAAAGATACCTTGTTTTATTTATGTCTATTGACGTGTGATAGTGCAATATTGGATTTGTATTCTTGTATATAAATTTTATTTGGTTAATTTACTTTAATGAAGCTAGTGTTAGTCTGTCAAGGCACTCATTATTTTTTTTTTGTAGATTTAGTCCAGCTTTTTTCCTTATACATTAAATCAAATGGTAAAAAAGAAAAATATCAGTGCTAGGGAGTAAGATTCCAAGTAGAAATGCAAATTGAGAAACGAATGGCCTTTTTAATATTATCACCCATAATACATTTATTATGTTACTTTATCTAAATCATATTTTGTTTACAATATAGACTTGAAGCTGCCCATGAGAAGTTTTTAAGTAAAAGGTATATCTTAGTTTTAAAGATAGCTTTCTGTATTGGAAAGAAGTATCCTACTTTTTTGTCCTAGTTCTATCTTGGCTTTGTTATTTATTAATAAGTAGACATTTAAAACCAATCACCCTTTATTCCAGAGGCAGGCAAATGATTATTTTTGTATGTCTCCTTTTTCTTTAGAAACTGCCCTTGGTGCATTGGCAAGAGTCCTGCGAGAAGACTGGAAGCAAAGTGTTGAGTTAGCTACAAACATAATTTACATCTTTTTCTGCTTTTCTAGGTGAGTATAAGAATTTTGAAATGAGGGCTGGTCTGTTTCTCTTGCTGTGGATCTGTGTCAGTTGGTAGTGATTGGTTCTGGGTTTGCCTATGTTCTGAGCTCCCATTCTCCGTCCCACTCCCAGTTGTCCTCTGAGTCTGCCCTCACCCATGCCTGCACACACGAGGCGTTAGTGTGATGCTTTACAGTTTAATGTGCTCTCTGGAAGTAGACTGTCTTGATTTGAATCCAAACCCTGCTATTTATTCACTCTGTGGTCTTGTCCATGCCTCAGTTTCCTCATGTGTAAAACTTGGATAGTATTAATGGCACTCTCTTTAGGTAGTTTTTAGGACCAAATGATTAAGAATTAAAATGCTTAGAATAAAGCGTGGCCCAGAGTAAGTCTACAGTAAATGTTAGACATGTACGTGCAAACACAAGTGTGTACATGTTATGCACCACCTTTATTATTTATGCAATTTAAAAATTTTTAATGTTATTTTTATCAATTTTACACATATTTATGGGATATAGTGTGATAATTTGATACATGTATACAATGTGTAATGATTGAGTCAGGGTAATTAACATTTCTGTCTCCTTAAATGTTTATCGTTTCTTTGTTTGGGGAACCTTTGAACTCCTCTCTTCTAGACTTTATAAAATATAGTGTTAGTTGTTGTCAACTATAGTGACCCTAAATGTTCTGTAGAACATTAGAATTTATTCTTCCTATATAACTGTATTTTGATACCTTTTATCCAACCTTCCTCTAGTCCCCTTCCCCTCATCCTCTCCTCGCCTCTAGCAACCGCCCTTCTGCTCTCTACTTCTACGAAATCAACTTTTAACTTCCACATAATGAGTGAGGCGATACAGTCTCTCTCTCTGTAGGGCTTATTTCACTTAACAAAATATCCTGTTCCATCCATGTCGCCACAAATTACAGGATTTTATTCCTTGTTAAGGTTGAATAATATTCTATTTATACACATATATCCTTAAAAAATGTTTGAGACATTGTAAAAATTCTCTAGCAAATTCCTAGAGAATTGTTTCCTCTATTCTAAAAATATGCCTGCTTTAGCAAATAAATATTTATTAAATGAATAGTTGAATGAATTGTCTAGGAAACATGTAAGACCTAATTACTGATACTTTATTAGTTTATTCTCTATTTATACAATAAATAAAATATATGTCTGGTATTGTTACATATTAGTTCTATTAGGCAACAGTCTGAAAATTTATTCTGAGAATATCTGAATAGTTAATATTTTGGTTAATTATAAACATTTCTTTCCTAATTTCTTAAAAACAATTATATTGAAAGTAAGGGTACTATTTTAAAATATATTTAAAATAGCCTTAAATTTAAAATCTTTCTAGTATATTGTAGATATATTCATTTATTTAAAGGTGTAATGTCAAATTTATTTTCCACATGGTTTGTGCCAGTTTTGCCAAAAATAAGTTTCTTATATCAACAAAATATATTCTTTTAAATGTATATTTAAATCTCTTCTTTAAAGCTTTTCTCAGTTTCATGGACTTATCACTCACTATAAAATTGGAGCTTTGTGCATGAATATTATTGATCATGAATTGAAAAGACACGAGCTTTGGCAAGAAGAACTTTCCAAGAAGAAGAAGGCGGATATCCTTTTCCAGGGCTGTTGGGCCCTCCGTGGTCTGCTGCAGGAGGCTGTGGGTAGACAGGACGGTTTTGTTCCTTTCTCTTTTAAAATATCACTAAGTGCATTACTTGGAAACCATACTGGAATGTGCTAAGATGAAGATTAAGAATATCAAAATAAATGGAGCTTGACATAAACTTTTTGTCTCTAAAACTTTGATAATGAAGTAGTATGAAGAAGCCAGCCATGGTGCTGGGTAACTGAATATAGGTGAGTCTGTAAGTGGCTGCGCCATTATGTCCACCGAGGTCTTGCGGGCCCTGAAGCATGGCTCCCCACTGCTGCTCATGTACTGCTGTCCAGTACATTGAATGAATTTGATGGGATGGATGTAAATTTTGTGATGAACTTAGCTTAAAGTTGTATTTTTCTGTTAAGTTATACTTTCTAGTTAAGTGCCCAAATACTATTCTTAATAATTACAGACTCGAAAGGCCTGTATAATGATAAAGTCTTTGACAGGAATCTTAAAAATTGTTTTAACCTATGTTACAGTATAAGAATCTTTATTGCAGTTTCCCTGAAAAATAGTTGTCTCTTCTTTAACAATATTACTGCCTATTGGCTGAGCCCATTCTGTGGTTTGAAATTCTATTTATTATAATGTTCTTTTCCTTAGTGAACCAAAGTCCACTTTCAAATAGTTTCCACCCCTTGGTTTAAGTCTCATATACTGAAGTAATAAAAAAATAAGGATATTTCTTGGACAGTATAATTCTCTTCTTATTTCAAGAGATTTATCGTATTTCCTTTACAATTTAATTCTTGTAAATTGAAGGCCCTGGCTTATTTACACCTATCCCAACATGACAAGTTTTTCAGATCAACAAGGCATGCTGATAACCAAATTTTAATGCCTTTGGGCCCAGTTTTATTGATATCTTTTTAAAAATGAGAGCATCCTGTTGTGCAGAGTCTCATACATTTTTTAAAACTCTCTTTTGTGGAAAAAGTGGTCCTTACTCTTTGGACTATTTTTCATCTGGCATCTATAATCTGAAGAGAATGCTAAAAAGTTTAATGTTCATCTTTTGATTGTATTCTGGCCATCTGTTGAAGTGGAATCTAGTATTCTTAATGACTGAATCACTTGCTGTAATTCAGTAATCTTTGCATGGACTTGCTTAATAATGTGCTAGAAGTTACAGTCTTGGCAAGCTACCTCAAATATGTGCACACATTTTCTAGGAATTCAAGTATTTGGTGAAGTTCAAATATTTCTTCACCCTGAGACTCCAAGGAAAACCTTGAGTCTTTGTCTAATATGTCCTGTTATAGCACAATTATTGTACAGAGAACACTTTAGTTAAATGATTGGTTAGAGAAAATAACTGGATATGGTTGCATATAAAATCCAGTGGTGCTGTTCTTAGTGTTTTTCAGGGTGTTTTCTTTGCTTCAGTTACTGTGTCTGATCCTTAACTTAAATTTTCACTTGATGAAGACCTTGAAAACCAAACCTTGAGAAAGGATTATGAAAAAACCTTTAAAAAATACCAAGGGCTGGTGGTAAAACAGGAACAGCTATTACGAGGTATGAATTCCTAAACAGTGAACAAAGCAACAGTGTACTTGCTCTAAATATATTTGTTTTGTTCCATTGTCGCCATACCAGCAAGCTAATACCAGAATAATGGAAAATTCTATAAATTTTAACATGCTTCAAGTTCTTCTATCCTTAGTATGAGTAATAATGTTTTAAATTTCACTCTATTTTCCCAACTTTAGCCCCTCCATGTATTTTAAGCTAGTGTATGACCTTTTCAATAAGAATCTTTATCTTTCAAACTCTTTACTTACTTGTTTTTAAAAAGTAAACTATTTTATTACTTTCCTAGGAAATTGGTGTAAAAACTTTCAAACTATTTCTTGTTTAATAGCAAATAACTCCTTGTTTCTACACTTTATTGAAAGATGTTAAGACTTCAGTAGTATGCTTTTGCAGTCACTGTTAGTATGCAAAATCCTGCCATGGGTAGTGAGAAGGATGTGGGTCTTTTAATTAAGTATTCCATTTCCAATTTATACTTGACTGTAGATTTTTAGTGTAGTTCTTTGATCACTTGGGTAACTTTGTACATGGAAGTATTTGCTAACTTCCAAAATATTTTTATCCCCCTATAATTATAAGTACTTTTAACTATCCTGAATTTTTAAAATATTTGAAGGTGAGTAATTTAGTTCAACCTATTGAAGAAAAATACTGATTTTCAAAGTTAATTTTAAAGTAATACAGATATTTAGTGCTCTGAATTGCCCACTGGGCACTGCTTTGACATCCCACAGATTTTGATATGTCCTCTTTTCATTTGCATTTAGTTCAAAATCCTTTCCAATTTCCTTTTTTATTTCTTTTTTTGCCTAGAAGTTATTTACAAGGGAGTTACTGCATTTCCAATGAATTGGGGATTTCCAGAGTTCTTTGTGTTATTGATATTTTATTGAATTCCATTGTCATCAGAGAAAATGCTTCATGTGACTTGAATTCTTCTAAACCTATTGGTCTGGACTATGGTCTTTCATAGTAAAGATGGCACATGCACGTGGGTGCACATTCTCCTTTTGTTGGGTGGGGTTTCTGTAAATGTCAGTGAGATAAAGTTGGTTGGTAGTGATGTTCAAGTTTTTATATCTTAATGATTTTTCTGTACTTTTGTATCATTGAGAGACTAATACTGAAATATCTGATTATAATTATAGATCTAATTTTCCTGTAGGTTTATCAGTTTTTGCTCCATGTATTTTGAAGCTTTGTTCTTAGGAACATAAAGACATCAGATTATAATGTGCCCTTCAAAGCCAGGCGTTGTGGCACACGCTTGTAATCCCAGTACTTGGGAGGCTGAGACAGGAGGATTGCAGGTTCACGGCCAGCCTCAGCTACTTAGTGAGGCCCTCTGCAACTTAGTGAGACCCTGTTTCAAAATAAAGAATAAAAAATAGGGCTGGGGGTGTAGCTTGGAGGTAGAATGCCCCTGGGTTCAATCCCCAGTACCGCAACAACAACAACAAAAATAATGTGCCCTTCATGAATTATCCTTATTAACTTTATGAAATGTTCTTCATTATTCCTGGTAATATTCTTTGGTCTGAAACTCTACTTTTTCTTGTGTTACTATAGCTCCCCTGGCTTTATTGTGGCTAGCATCAGCATGGTATTTAGTGGTCCATCAAATTACTTTAAACTTATCTTTATATTAAGGGTGCTTCTTATAAACAGCATTGTTGGGTCTTGATCTGTGTGTGTATGTGTATGCATGTGTATGTGTGTCTTTTTCGCTCTTTTTCCTCTTGTCTATTTTCTTTTGGATTAAAGATTTTTAAAAATATCATTTCATCTTTATTGTTGGATTAACTGTACCTCTTTTTGTTTGTTTTGGGTCTCTTTATCTTTGATCATGCGGCATATTTTGCTTATTTCTATTATTTATTTTTTAATATACATTTATTGGTACATTATAGTCTCACATAATGTAGTCCATTACCCCGTGTATTATGAGCTATCCAGTATGCTTCATAGGAACAGGTATTATTTCCAGCCTTGTGTGAGCACAATATACTTTGTCTTCTAGTTCTTTCATTTTGTTCTGACCCTAGTCTCAGATTCAAAGTGGTTTACAAGAATACATTATGTAAAATATTAAAATAATGAGTTACATCAAGGTCACAAGAGAACAAAACACTATGTTCACCAAATAGCCTAATAATTCTGACAAAAACCTTTTAAATGAACTCTGAATATAACCCTGTCAATCAAAGCAAAATGTAAAATATTATCTATTACATAATTTTCACTATCAGAAGGTAATAATCATGTAAGTTTCCCTTGAGAACTTAAGCATTTTTATTATAAGGATTTAAAAGAAATTTTTCTTAGAACTAGTAGATATCAACTTAAGCTCTATGTAATATAACAATTGTATTATGGAATTTCATATGGCCTTTTATTATTAACAAAAATTAACATTATGTGTTACTATATGATTGACAAAAATTAGTTTGAATATGAAAAATAGATTTTTATATCCTCAAATGTCTATGCCATATATTTTGAATCATAGCTCCTTTTTTTTTTTTTTTTTTTTTTGCGGTACCAGGGATTGAACCCAGGGGCGTTCTACCTCCGAGCTACACCCCCGGCCCTATTTTTTATATTTTATTTTGAAACCGGGTCTCACAAAGTTGCGGAGGGCCTCACTAAGTAGAGAGAGAGAGAGAGAGAGCTGAGGCTGGTCGCGAACCCGGATCCTCCGGTCTCCGCCTCCCAAAGTACTGGGATTACAAGCGTGCGCCACCACGCCCGGCTGAATCATAGCTCTTTTAACACAGCATATCTTAGTTGTTAAAGTTTTGATATTTTACCTTATTTTCTGTATGTACAAGAATTACTTTTCCCTGTTCTGTTTTATTTATCTGCTGACTTATTTTAATTTCCATTTGGTTTATATTAAGCTCTAATTGCCAGAAAACTAGGATTCATTATCACATTTTGGTGACTGTGTCCTTCTCAGCATCTTAAGAATATTATATATATGTTTTGCTTTATGTAGTATTTATACCTCATTTGATAATACTTAATAAATATCTTCTAATGAACCAATTACTAACCTATGTTTTTTTGGTTGTTGATTAAATGTGCCGATCAGTTAACTCTCATCTCTTTTACTTTTCTAGTTGCCCTTTATTTGCTTCTGAATCTTGCTGAGGATACTCGAACAGAACTGAAGATGAGGAATAAGAATATAGTTCACATGTTGGTGAAGGCTCTTGATCGGGACAATTTTGAGCTGCTTATTCTGGTTGTGTCATTCCTAAAGAAACTCAGCATTTTTATGGAGAATAAAAATGATATGGTAACTCACAAAACTCCTTTTTGAAATAGTGTACGGTTAGCCATTTTTGAGTTAGGCTATTTTTGATTAAAAATAAACATTTTATTCCCCTACTAAGGTAACTTGGAAGTTCTGAATGAAGATTTTACAATAGCAATAACTCACTGAACTGGCTTATTAAGAAATATATTCCACATTATTATAATTCCAGATAATTGGAGCTTTCTGGATAAAAATCATTTCTAATATATAGAATAGATCTTGCCATATTAGACAAAATATATGGAAAGTATTTTAGAATTGTACTTCGGGGTCATTTGACCTTATTATTTTCCCTTGAACTATTTTGCCTTTTGCGTTTCTGCTATTAGTTTAGCCAGCCCAGTCTCTTGTCACCTACCATTCCAATTGGTGGCTACAACCTGCTGATTCTGCTTCCTGAGTATCTCTGAACGCTATCCCTCCTTTTCATCCCTAGTGCCATTGAATTCATTCATGCCCTCTTTTTTTTTTTTTTTTTTTGCGGTACTGGGGATTGAACCCAGGGGCATTCTACCTCTGAGCTATACCCCCAGCCCTATTTTTTATTCTTTATTTTGAAACAGGGTCTCAACTAAGTTGCGGAGGGCCTCCCTAAGTAGCTGAGGCTGGCCGCAAACCTGGCTCCTCCGGTCTCAGCCTCCCAAGTACTGGGATTACAAGTGTGCGCCACCATGCCTGGCTCATTCATGCCCTCTTTATTCATACCCTCTTTGTTTCTTGTTTGAATTATTACACTAGGTTCTTATTTGCCTTTTTTATTGTTTTAATATAATGGTCTTTGAGAAATACAAGTTGAACATATATTATTTCCTCTTTCATAGAGTATGCATAATATGGAAAGACAAAGATTGAATAGATTTTTTTTTTTTTTTTGGTGTTGCTTGGGGTTGGACCCAGGGTCTTATCCATGCTAGGCAAACACCCTACCACTTAGCCCTCAAGATAGAAAAAAAAATTCTTATCTGCTTTTTTTCCATGTCATTAAAAAGTATTTGTTAGCACAATATTTTAGTAAATAGATTACACATTAACCATACCTCGTTTTCAGTACTTAAGTTGTTTATAATTTTAGGTATCGTAAATAACTTCAGTACACATATTTGTACATATAGCTTTGTCTATATTTCTGATTATTTTCTTAGAGTAGATGCCTAGAAATGGCATTATTGGATCATTGTCTTTAACTCCATTGAGGACCATTTTTAGAACTCTACATCATTATGTGGCTGTGTATTAGTGTTATACGTGTCATTTCCTTCAGATAGTCTATCTAAATGTATAGTATTTCTGCCTATTCTGTTTTCTTCTTTTAAAATTAAATGAACTGAGAAGTAGCTTATATTATATTGAATGTCATCGCATGCTCATTGATAACCTGAGACTGACTTATCAGATTTAATAGGTGCCTTGAATTCAGACTCTTGGAAATACAAATTTTTTTTACCTCTATATGTTTAAGAACTGTCATTTTCATCACTAATATATAATTATTTCTAGTCATTATATACCTTATGTTTTGAGATTGCATGTACACTGACTTCATAACAAAGAATATGATGACATGATTTTATATAAATACTCCTAAGTAGCTGGGCATGATGGCGCATGCTTGTAATCCCAGTATTTGGGAGGCTGAGACTGGAGGATCACAGGTTCAAGGCCAGCCTCAGCTACTTAGTGAGGCCCTCTGCAACTTAGTGAGACCCTGTTTCAAAATAAAGAATAAAAAATAGGGCTGGGGGTGTAACTCAGAGGTAGAATGCCCCTGGGTTCAATTCCCAGTACCACACACACAAAAAAAATACTCCTTAGTAGAGTGTGGCTTAAGTAATTGCTTCCCCTTGCTATATGTGGAAGTCTGTTCTTTTATTTTGAATTTAGATTACGTTCACCTTTAGTGGTTTCTCAAAGCCCAAATTTATTTACCATCAGCATGTATCTACTACATATTGATTAGAATTATATTTAAGTAATACACTTCTTATGTGTTCATTTTAGCAAAAAGATTTCAAGATTATTATTAAATTATTTTCTAGTGATACTATAAAGTTGGAAGATAAAATATAAATCATCTCATCAAACATTTTTTGAGGAGGAAAACCTGAAGTTCAAAGTAGTTAAATTATTCATCCAAAGTCATGAGAAGTATTTGATAGCCGGATTTTTACTACAGATGGCATGCATTTCATTTTTATTATGGAAAAATACATTTTATTTAAGGGCATAAGGATTTTCAGAATTTGACTTGACCATGCACACATGACTAGATTTATTAAATCTAGTCTTCTAATTTTGCAGACGAAGTATCAGAAAATCAGAAACAGTAAGTAATTTACTTAAGGAAACAAGTCTGTAGGCACTCAGCTTCATACTCTTTCTTTGCCTCCTGAGAAAAAAAATTTAAGGCTTTATTTTTCTGTTTCTTTAAAGACACTTTTGACAAGATTAACAATAAACAATTTTTAAATGTTGGCTCCCAGAAATACTGAAAAATGTATAATTAAAGGCGGAAATCAACTTGCTGATAGATTGTTGCCATCTGTCACTTTACATGAAATATATTACAAAATATAAGTTCCATTTCACAGAAAGACAGTTGAGAGGGTTTTGCATATTGAGGCAATTACTAAATTTAGCTCTTGAGGTTGAGTTTTTATCAACCAAAAATACATGACTGTTACACAATTACAAGTCAAGTATTTTACCATCTGATTAATGGCCCATGTTTCACATTCCAAACTGTGCAATGGAAACACAAATTAATAACAAAACTCTCCAGATTACTTTATTATTAAGTTTTGCTGTAACAAATAGTATATACATACACTATTGCCTTTTCAAAAGAAAAATATTACCTAATTAGTAAGAGCCTGAAGCCTGTGAGAATTTTATTTAAAAAATAAAAAGTGGGGGAATGGCTGATCTATTTGTGACGTTGTATTATTTATTTAATTAAAGTGTTTTTATTGTTGATGTGAACTAATACTGACCTTGCTTTTTAGAAATATATTTTAAAGTAAATTTAGTTTAACCTAAAAAGATCTTTCAATTAGTATTTTAAATTGGATCATCATATTTCATATATAATATCAATATAGTTATGAAAATCAATTGGCCATATATGTGTGGTTCTACTTCTCAACTCTGTCTTCTGTTCCATTAATCTGTGTCTTTCTATCATTGATGCATCTTTCTCTTGATTACTGGAGGTTTATTTTTGAAATCAGGTGGTATAAAGCATTCAGTGTTGTTGTTTTTTTTTTTTTCAAAATTACTAGGGCTATTCTATATTCTTTTCCTTTCCATCTACATTTTAGAACAAGCTTTTAGTTTGGTTTTTGGAAGTCTTTGGTGATTGATTTGTACTCCAATGAAGAGCTCTAGAGTGTGGCTACAGTGAAATTATGCAGTTTACATAAAAGCCTAAAGGAAAAGTCAAATGTTTGTCAATTTTGCAATTTTTTTTTGAAAAAATTGTTCATTCCTTGGTATGGCATGAAAGGAGAAAAATAAAGCAAGGGCTCAATTATTAATTAATTTTTATGAGCTCAATGAAAGTTTGCAAAAATATGAAAGGGACAGTATAAATACATATTTTAGATCATCAATAAAAAAAAAAGTAAAGCTAGGTTATTTATAAATCCTTTGTTATGATCCAAAAATATGAACTTATATAGGATTTCTCTCTTTTTAGCCCTTGTTTTGCAGCAAAAAGACACGAGAGGGTTTTTACAAAGTTTGATACTACCTTAAAAAATCTGAATTCAAGGCTTCCATTACCAAATAAACAACTGTTAATGCCCTCTGTAATTTCTCACTAACACAAAGTCTCAATGCAATTTTATAATCCAGAGTAGAGGTCAGCAAACTTCTTTAAATGTCCAGATGGTCAATATTGTAGGCTTTGCAGGTTATATAGTATGTCGTAGCTACTTAACTCCGCTTTTACAGCATGAAGGGAGTCATAGACAGTCTGTAAACTAACAAGGATGACTCTTTTTCAGTAAAACTTTATTCATGGAAACTGCAATGTGGATTTCATGTAATTTTCATGTGTCATGCAATAATCTTTGATTTCTTTTTCAACCATTTAAACATGAAACAGGCTGGGGGTCTGTAGCTCAGTGGTAGCAAGCAGAGAAGAGGCCTGAGACTTCTATTCTTAAATAAACCTTAGAAGGTCGGCTCTTGGCTGGTGTCTAGGAACTTGGATTTCAGGAGTGTTCCACACTTACGAACAAGTCCAACCATATCACCCCTTGGGCTTAAAATCAGTAGGAACACTTTGCTACTTTTAGAATGATGATAACACCCCTTAGCAGAGCCTTAAAAGCCTCTGTGATCTAAGGTCTCTACATTTCTGCCAATCCCCAGGATATACTTTATACTGTGTTAATACCAGAGCATTTCAATTCCCTAACAAGCTATCCTTCCTAAATGCCTGTCCGCTGGCTTTTTCTTCAACTTGTATTTCTATTGCCCCTCTTAGCCAGAGAAAAAATTCTTACTCATTTTTTAAGACTTTTCTTCCTAATTCAAAGCCATCTTTTCTTTTAGATAGGTTAGTAGCTCTTCCATGTTGCTTCCAGAGCACTTTGTATGTTGAATTTTTCTCACATAGTATTTTCATTATTTGTTCTAGTTGTGTACTCTTTTTAGACTTGAGGAACCCCTGACAGCCAAGATGAGCTCTTATTTGATCTAGCGCAGGGCCTGGTACATGGTGGGTGTTGTCCATTAGGCAGAGTGTTTTCAAGGATCCAATGTAATTTCCCCTCCAGTTAATGCAATCAGGAGGGAAGGAAGGGATGATGGAGTAAATATTCCCTCCTCAAAAGTTGGATTTCAGAGCTGGGTGTGGTGGCACACACTTGTAATCCCAGTACTTGGGAGGCTGAGACCAGAGGATCCGGGTTCATGGTCAGCCTCAGCTACTTAGTGAGGCCCTCCACAACTTACTGAGACCCTGTTTCAAAATAAAGAATTAAAAATAGGGCTGGGGGTGTAGCTCGGAGGTAGAATGCCCCTGGGTTCAATCCCTGGTACCGCC
>PVJS01012077.1:15884-37302 GCA_004027185.1 Glis glis | reverse complement strand
GGATTACAAGCGCGCGCCACCACACCTGGCCTTTCTTCCTTTTAAGTTATTTATCTCAAGTATTTTGTCACAGCAATGGAAAGCTAACACAGATACCTAGAAGATATCTCAAATTTAACATGTCTAAAACTGAATTCCAGATTTTATTCCCAAATTGGTTCCTCCCTCAGTCTTATGTGTCTCAGTTAATGTCTACTCTATCTTTCTAGTTTAGTTGTTCAGGCCAAAACTCTTCTAATGCCTCCTGATGCCTGTGTTTTCAATTAACCAGGAAATTCTGGCAGCTCTACCTTTAAAATATACCCAAATCTAACTACTTATCAACCCCACTGTTACCGCCCTGGCCTAAACCATTGTCATCATCTATTGCCCAGATTATTACAGGAGCCTCGTATCTTGCTTCTCTGCTTCTGCCCTGCCCCTGGCAACCCATTCCTCACACAGCATTTTGTTAACCTTTTAAGACGTTTAGTAAATCAAATAAGTCATGTGACTTCTCTGCTCAGAACCCTCCAGTAACTCCCCATCAGTGAATAGAAGAGCCAGAGCTGAGCCTGAGCCCAAGCAGGCCAGAGAGTAGGAAGGTAGTTTGGGCTTTAAACTTAGACTATAACTCTTTTGGCAAATGTGCAAAGCCATACTCCTGGCTAGGTTGGGAGAAGACAGAGAAGGGAACTATGGCCCCTTCCCTCAGGGGGCCAGCTTTCTAAGTACTACCAGCTCCTACCAAACGCCTGTCGTGTTGAAGAGCTAAAGCAGATGCTATGGACCCTGCCTTCAAGGAGCTCCCATACGTTTGAGAGGCACAGGCCTCCAAACCATTCAGGAACTTTCCCAAATGGCATTTGCCTATATTAGCACTTAAGTAAAACAAAGCAAAGGGCATGAGTTTGGGGGAAGGAAGACAGAGCTGTATCAGGTAGTTGGTATAGAATTCAGCAAAGACAAATGAAATACTTTACAGGCTATGGATTTTTAGAGAAGAATCCTTAGAGACTCAACTGAATTTGGCAGCTGGGTGCTACCAGCAATATGTACCAGAAAGGAGATGGGGAGAGAGGGGCCTGGGCTGAAAGCAGCAGGATAGGATAGGAGTCCAGAGCTAAAAGCAAGCAGCAGCCTGCTCTCTGAGCCTTGGCCTCTCTACCCCGCCTACATAGTAGTTCCTTCCCATGAGATGTGCCCTGTCTTGTTCTGGGCCTTCCTGTGTTAAGCCCTGGCTCTGCCCACTTCATGAACGAGCCCCTGGGCTAACAGCACACATGAGATCAGACACTATTGTTCATGAAGAGTGAGCGTAGGAGGCAGGAAGTAGGAGACAAGGCCAGGCCTGAGTGTACCCTAGAAGCCTCCAGTTGCCCAATGCCTCCCACTCTTGCATTCTCCCCTCCGCTCAGCCAGACCACAGTTCTGCAGACATCTCCAGCGATCAAGGTGCTCCGGGCGAGTGGGTGAGCCCAGAATCAGTAAACTTGTTTTTTTTTTTTTTTTTTGCCCTGGTTCTGCTACTAGTTTTCTGAGGTCTTGAGTAACGTGTTCCTCTGGTCTGGGGATGCAACAGAATTGGCTGGGAGCTATACGTTCCTCTTCTCTTCTACCAAGCAGTTTTTATAGTGTTTAGGAGCATGACTCCTGAATCCAGACTGCGCAAGTTGAAAGCTTAGCCTTGCCAGTTAGCTGTGTAACTAACTGGCAAGTGACCTAACTCCTCTGCGCTTCCTTTATCTGAAAAGGGAGCATAATAAGCTGGGCATGGTGGCGCATGCTTGTAATCCCAGTACTTGGGAGACTGAGACAGGAGGATCACAGGTTCAAGGCCAGCCTCAGCAACTTGACAAGGCCCTCCACAACTTAGTGAGACCCCGTTTCAAAATTTAAAAAAAATGAAATAGCCGGGCGTGGTGGCACATGCTTGTAATCCCAGTACTTGGGAGGCGGAGACCAGAGGATCCGGGTTCACAGCCAGCCTCAGCTACTTAGGCCCTCCGCAACTTTGTGAGACCCAGTTTCAAAATAAAGGATAAAAAAATAGGGCCGGGGGCGTAGCTCAGAGGTAGAACGCCCCTGGGTTCAATCCCCGGTACTGCAAAAAAAAAAAAAATGAAATAGGGCTGGGGGTGTAGCTTAGAGGTACAATGCCCCTGGGTTCAATCCCCAGAACCACAAAAGTGGGGGGCATAATAGAATCTGCCTCCTGGCATTGGTTATTAACTGAGTAAGGTATGTAACATATTTAGAACAGTTCTTGGTACATGACATGGTAAGTACCATATGAGTGTTAGCTACATCATTATTATTATTACTCAGACATCTTCTCTCTGTGTTGTTCCATTTTGGTGTGTGTGGAGAGGGAGAGAGGTACTGATAGGGAATAAGCACTAAGATGTAGGGACATGATCTAAAGCTTAGAGGTGGAGGTGGCACTGCGAAGGTGGGCCCTTCGGGGCAGCCCCAGAAGTATGGAGAGCAGTTCCTTGACTGCTCAGTTCCAACCCTGAGTTAGAGGCCCAGAGTAACACACAGCCCCTCCCAAGAGGCAGAGCCCTAGTCTCAGCAGTCCTCCCATCCATCTATGAGTCTTCAGGTTTGGGGGCTGCTGCTTTCTCCCTAGAGCCCAAAGAATTTTTGTATCCCTTGGTTTCCCTTCCATAAACCCAGAGACCACCTGTAAGATACACAGTGGTGGCAGAAAACCCAACCCCCCACAAAGTCAGATCAGATCGGTAGGGGACAGGGTCTGAGGGAACTTCCTGAGCCCGGGGTCCTCTCTTCTCAGCCCCTGGTCCAGACCTGATGGCCGAACTGCCCCTCTTGGGGCAGAAGGCCCTGACCTATTGCCTCATTTCTTTGAGCCACCAAGTCCCTAGCCCTCTGCAGAGCCTAAAAGGAAACCTAAAGGTCAAAGCATTTCTGGTAAAGGCCATAAACGCTTTTGGAAAAAGATGAGCACCCTGGCCAAGTGCGTACAGAAGTCAGGGGAAACAGCCAGAACTGGCCAGTACCCACCCTGGCCCAGACTGCAGGTTGGCAGCACTTCCCAGGAAGGGGCCCTCAGGCCTGCCGGCAGGTGCTAAGCTCAAGTTGCCTGAGCCACTAGACACCAGTCTGGGAGGAGCTAGGAGCTCTTCTAGGAGTCTAACTTTAACACTTCCCTCTCCAGAATCTGGACTTTTGAGTCATCTCCCTGGCAGGCATGGGTTCGGAAGGTTGAGGAGCCTTGCTCTCAGCTGGCTCCTTCATTGTGTAGACTGAGGCTGAGGTGAGGGGGTGCCCCTGGGCCCTGTGGAACTGGCCTGTCAGTGAAGGCTTGTCAGAGGAAAGGTAGGGAGGCATCAGGTGGTGGGGCACGGAGGAAGCATTTAGGTAGTGAGAGCCCCGTGACCAGAGCTGTAACATAGGACTGGAGGGGGAGCCCAGAGCAGACCAGCCGTGCTGCAGCTGGGCTGGGTGAGCCGGGTTAGGATCTACCTCTCACTGGTCACAAGACACTGACCACGCTGGGCCTGTGTTCAGTGTCTTGTCCCCACTTCCCCACTGCTCCTGGCTGCGGCTGCTAAGTTTGCTGCTGTCTTTGGTGCCAAGGAAGTCCTCATCATCAGCTTGGGAGAGGACTCTGGGAGCCACCCCAGGGCAGGCAGCCAGCCAAGGGGGTGAAAGTTGAGCCAGGCAGGCAGCTATATTGAGCCCTCACTCACTCAGTCTCTGAAGCAGCAGTCTGTTGGCAAGCCCGCCTAGCCAGCCAGATCCAGGCAGCTGTTTGTTTTCAGTTTTCAACTCTTTGGAAAGAGTTTTTTTTCCAGCTCCTGAGTCAGTATTTGTGTGTCACTTAGGGGAGGTGCTTTGAGAAGAAACAAAACTTCAACCCTAACCTCAGGCCAGAGGCTCACTGAGCAAGAGAAGGGGGAGGCCGTGGAGCGGGGAGAGCTTGGCCTGGCCTGGCATTAAGCATGCCCGGGAGGTGCTGTACCCGTTCTACACAGGACCTTCAGGCCTAATGTCCTGCCTGAGGTGAGAAGAGCAGGGCTTTGTCTTGCTCTGGAGTCTGCAGCTGGCGTCAGCTCTAGCTCCAGCGTGGCCACTGTATTTTGCAAGATGTGCCTGGCCCAAACCTTGGTCATGCCTAGATTTTATTTGTGTTCACAACAGACCTGGTAAGAAGACCAGACAGAGCCGGGTGTGGTGGCGCACGCTTGTAATCCCAGTACTTTGGGAGGCGGAGACTGGAGGATCCGGGTTCGTGGCCAGCCTCAGCTCTCTCTCTCTCTCTCTCTCTCTCTCTCTCTCTATCCTTAGTGAGGCCCTCCGCAACTTTGTGAGACCGGTTTCAAAATAAAGTATTAAAAAAAATAGGGCTGGGGGCGTAGCGCGGAGGTAGAATGCCCCTGCGTTCAATCCCCGGTACCGCAAAAAAAATAAAAGAAAAAAAAAAGAAGACCAGACAGAAGTTCTTAGCTCCACTTGGCAGCGAATTCACTGAGACCCAGAAAGTATCTTGGTCACTTGCTTGGTTAAGCAAGTGGGATGGATGGGCTGGGTCACAGACCAGTGTTCCTTCCACTCCATTCCACTGCCTCCCCTCTGAGAAAGGACGGGGGTACCTTGAAGCAGGGCTGAGTGGGGACGCCTGCACCCACCACCCCCAGGGAGATATGACCTGTTCACAGGGATCCACCCGAGGCTGCAATGCAGGAACCCAGAACACAGTGGCTGGGATCAGAGCACATTTCAGACCAAAGAGGAGGGCTAGATCCTCCTGATAGAGCTTTGAGGGAAAAGGCTACTCGCAGGGACCTGGCCACAAAGGGAGCCGTGGGCCAGGTTAGTCCATGGTTTGTAGGTCACCTCCTCCCGCATTATCTGTTTATCCTGCTCCCCATTTTCGAAGGAGGAAACCAAGACCCAGAGAGAAAGTAACTTTCCCAAAGCCACGTGGCAAAGAAGTGTAGAACCGGGACTAGAACTAACTCCCCAGCCAGGGTTAACCTCTTGATTTGGGGAGTCCTGGGAAGCCCCACATTTTCCTTTCTCCACCACACCTTACTCCTTCCACATGCTCCATTTTTGGCATCAAAGGCTCCTTTAAGACACTTCTAAGCCAGGCATGGTGGCGTACACCCAGTACTTGGGAGGCTTAGACAGGAAGATTGCAGGTTCAAGACCTGCCTCAGCAATGTGGCAAGACTCTCAACAACCTAGCGAGACCTTGTTTCAAAATAAAAAGGTCAGGAGGTATAGCTTAGAGGTAGAATGCCCCTGGATTTAATCTGCAGTACCACCCAAAAAAAAAAAAAAGGACATCTATTGGAGCCGGGTATAGTGGCACACACCTGTAATCCCAGTACTTGGGAGGCTAAGACAGGAGGATCACTGGTTCGAGACCAGCCTCAGCAACTTAACAAGACCCTGTTTCAAAATAAGAAAATAGAAGCCAGGGGTGGTGGTAGACTATTGTAATCCCAGTACTTGGGAGACTGAGACAGGAGGATCACAGGTTCAAAGCCAGCGTCAGCAACTTAGTGAGGCTTTCAGCAACTTAGTGAGACCCTGTTTCCAAATAAAATATAAAATCGGGCTGGGGGTGTCGCTTGGAGGTAGAAGGCCCCTGTGTTCCATCCCCAGTACCACAAAATAATAAATAAATAAATAGGGCTGGGGGGGTGGTAGCTCAGAGGTAGAAGACCCCTAGGTTCAGTTGCTATTACCACACACACAAAAAAAGACACATCTATTGCCAGGGAAGCCCATCTGTTCATGGTCTGGTTGTCCAAGTGCCCAGAAAAGAGCAGGCCTTCATCTATAGAAGGGGAAGGTTTAATGGAAGAGCTGAGTGGGTTTCATGGGGCAGCTTGACACCCAGACCACAGCAAAGCCAGTTCTGTCCTTCACCTCGAAACAGTGGACACACACACACACACACACACACACACACACACACACACACACACGTGTCTATCCCTGTCCACTGGAAAGGCCCTTACAGATCAGGTCCAAGAGGAACAGGTCAAGCTCCTCCCAAAACACTCCGGAACTGCCCTCCGCAGGCCTCAGCTCCCGTCCAGGTTTGTCTTCTGCTACTGTCCTCCATTCCTGTAGGCTAACCCAACCCATCTCCACTGCTTTGCCAGCAAGAAAATTCCTTCCCCACACCTTTGCTCGAGCTGAGCCTCCCCTGGAAAACCCTCCCCATCCTTTTATGTTCAAACTCCACCTTCATGTTTTTTCAAGTCATTCTTTAAAGTACCGTTCCAAGGCGCTGGGATGTAACTCAGTGGCAAAGCGCTCGCTTTGCAAGTGCAACGGCCTAGGTTTGATCCCTAGTGCCAAAAAGACCAAAAAAAAAAGGTCAAGCTAAAAAAAAAATTGCCAGGCATGGTGGCACATGCTTGTATCCCAGTACTTGGGAGGCTGAGACAGGAGGATCAAAGGTTCACGGCCAGCCTCAGCTACTTAGTGAGGCCCTCCGTAACTTAGTGAGACCCTGTTTCCAAATAAAGAATAAAAAAATAGGGCTGGGAGTATAGCTCGGAGGTAGAATGCCCCTGGGTTCAATCCCCAGTTCTGCAAAAAAAAAAAAAAAATGAATAAAGTACCCTTCCAGGGACTTCAGCCCATGTGCGACACCCACTGTCTGACTCCAAGGGCCCGCGGCTCTGCCAGTCCTGCTTCCATGTGGCTTCCTCTTGCCTCCCTAGGAGGGCCAATGGCTCCTGCAGAGCACACACTATGCCAACCATTTTCTCATACCCCCCACTGCCAGCAGTAGTGTGAGAGTATTTCAGAGGAATAGTTAGTACATTTGGGGGCGTCCCTGCTCTGTGCAGTTTCCCCTCTGCCCAGCCCCTCCAGGATTGTGTTTTCAGGTAGCAACCCTGATGTAAAAAGAACCTTTACTACTAGTCACAATGTTTTTTAAGCCCTTTTAAGGTCAGTAAAAGCCAAATGCTGCTGAGTGTGTGTTCTGTCCTTCCACACCCCTGCCCTGCCCTGTCCTGTACACAAAGCCAAGCCCTGTCCCTGTCCTGGTCCCTGGGCCTGGGCCATGCAGATAAGGCCCTCTAGATCACGGGGTCTGGGTGTGGGTGCTGGAGGGTTGGCTGAACCAGCCACATTGGATTCAGCTCCAGGGCAGATAAGGGCCCAGCGGGAGCTGCAGGCTGTGCTCACTTGTACTCTCCATCTTGTACTTTCCCCGCAATGGACGGCCTCACCCCACCCCAGCTCCATTGAAACCCTGCCTATCTTCAATCCCAGCTCTGTGTAAAGCCTCCCGGGACCTTCCCTGCTATCATTGTTTCTTTCTCAGTGCTCCCAAGCTCCAAGCCTCATCTCTGACTACTGGGTAGGTCAGTATCTGTCTCCCCTGTAGCTTGAGCAGCCCCGTGAGGACAGGAATAACGTCTACCTATTGACCATATGATTGATCAGGTTGAATAGATCTTAGGCTCCTAAAAGACTTGATGTGTCACCAACAGAGGTCTCTTATGAACTGAGGTAGTTGGCCCTTCTAGCCATGGAGAGCGAGACCCATCTGAGTCTCTCCAAAATGGAGACTGCTCCTCTTCTGGCAGATGGGGAAACAAGGCCTCGCTGTAGGATTTGAGGTACAGGACCAAGCTTGCTGTTTGTTTGTTTGTTTGTTTGTTTGTTTGTTTGTTTGGATTTTGTTTGGATTTTGTTTTGGGTTTTTTTTTTTGTTTGGTGTGTGTGTGTGTGTGTGTGTGTGTGTGTGTGTGTGTTACTGGGGATTGAACCCAGAGGCATTCTACCTCCAAGCTACACCACCAGCCTTTTTTGTTTTTGTTTTGTTTTGTTTTGTTTTGTTTTGTTTTGTTTTGTTTTGTTTTGAAACAGGGTCTTGCTAGGTTGCTGAGAGTCTCACTAAGTTGCTGAGACTGGCTTCAAATCTGCAGTGCTCCTATCTCAGTCTCCCAAGTATTGGGATTACATGTGTGCACCACCATGCCTGTTTAGGACCAAGCTTTTATTCCCATTTTCTTGTCTGGCTTATAAACAAACATGTCTTGGTTCCCTTTCATTGTAGTAGAGAAAGAAATGAAAAGTAAGTTACAGCCAGTGACCCAGAAGATCTATGTATACTACAGCCAGAAGCCTGGAATCTCTGAGCCCCAAATAGCTCAGGAAACAACCACCTCAGGCCGTGGGAGTGAAGGGAGGGCACACAAAGGCATATAGTACTGTAGACCCTGAGGGGATTTGATTTAACCAAAGGCCTGGCTCATGGTAAGCCACCAACCACTGGTTCTGGAAAGGGTGAATGAGATGTTTGCTGCAGGAGGCAGTCTCTTCCCCACCCACTTTAAGCCTCTGGCCACCGTGCCTTGGTCCTACCCATTCACTGCTCTCGCAGCTGCCAAGCTCCCATCTTGGGCTGTGCCCTGCAAGAGCGCCCAGTCTGGAGAGGAGGCCAGCGGGCAGAGACTGACCCACTGCCCTCCCTGGCTGGCCCGCGGCGTTATGTGGTGCTGCTGCTTTCCATATTTTGAAGGGAAGGGCTGAAAACCAGCAAAGGGTGGGCTTCCTTCTTCGCTTTTAGCCTAGACCTGCCTAGAAGACAGGACTGCGTCTTCTGGGCTCTGCTGTGCCGCCAGCGCTGGCGCTGCTTGGTCTTGGTTGTAAGGAAAGCCTGGCTGTGGGTTGGCAGCGCTGAGGGCCTGCTCAGCTTAGATGCACTCCCTTAGCATTTAGAATTCTAGACTGGCAGGGACCTCGAGGTCACCTGCCCATCTCCCTTTCCATGGGTGAGAAACGGACCCCTAAGCAGTAGATCGGGGATACCCAACGCCCACTCCCCTTGTCACGCTCTGGCTGCTATCCTTATTCCGTGGGTAATCTGTCTCCCAGAGCTTAAGTCTGAACTCACAAGGTGGGAACTGAGTTCTGTTCATTCTGTCTCTCTGTGTGTGTGTGTGTGTGTGTGTGTGTGTGTGTGGTACTGGGGATTAAACCTGGGGGCATTCTACCTGCGAGCTACACCCCCAGCCCCATTTTATTTTTTATTTTGAAACAGGGTCTCACTATATTGAAGAGTCTCACTACTCTCTGAGGCTGTCCTCAAACCTATGATCCTCCTGTCTCAGCCTCCCAAGTACTGGGATTACAGGCGTGCACCACCATGCCCGGCTATTCTGTCTCCCTTTTACAAAAGGCATTAAAAAGGCTAAAGAGAGCTGGGTGGCCTCAGTTTCCCATTAGCAGCATGCAGGGCAGGGGAGGTAGTCACCGCCTCCAGGGTCCCACCAAGCTGATGACTCGGTGGCTGGGAGCAGTGCCGTGTGCTCTTGGTGCCCCAGGAGCTTGGGAAGACCTCAGCTCATGGGATCGGGGACAGGGGAAAGGCCTGTGCATAGGGCAGGCTACATGCTGTGCAGTCATGGTGGCTGCCCACATCTCCTTTCTGCACTGCCTCTTCCTAGACCAGCGTCCACCTCTTCCTCAAGATCTTGCCCTGAGCCATCTGCCCGGGGTGACTTTGCTGTATAGCCTTGAGCCACTTCAGCACAGGAACCTGACACAGAATAGGACAAAAAAGAAAAAAGATGAATGAGCAAATGAGAGAGTCAGAGAGGCATTCAGAGGACCACAAACCCGTAACACGGAGGCAAGCACCGCAGAGGCCGCACGCATGACATCCTGTGTCTTAGTAGCTTTTACGTCACTGTCACCAAAATACCTGACAAGACCAACTTAGAGAAGGGCAGGTTGACTCAGGTTCACTGTTGTAGAGGATCAGTACACAGTCGGCCTGCTCCAAGGCAGAAACCATGGCAGCAGGGTGCGTCGCGGAGAAAAGCCGCTCTCAGCTCATGGAGGCCAGAATCAGAGAGAGAAAGAGAGATGCAGAGGCCAGGGACAGATCCAGTCCCCAAGACCACACCCCCTGTGATTCACCTCCTCCAGCCATGTCCCACCTCCAAACCTGGCTAACATCTGAGTGTCTCTGGGGCACATTTTATTTCCAAACCATAACACCCTGTCAGCACTGAGTTATGTGCGTCATAACACCTGGTGGCTCTAGGAACTCAAAGGTCCAAACCGAAATTATGATTCTCCAGCCAGGTGTGGTGGCACATGCCTGTAATCCCAGTACTTGGGAGGCTGAGACAGGAGGATCACAGGTTTGAAGCCAGCCTCAACAACTTAGCAAGACCCTGTTTCCAAATAAAAAATAAAAAGTGCTGGGGGTATAGCTCAGAGATAGAATGCCCCTGGGTTCAATCCCCAGCACCACCAAAAAAGAAAGTATATGATTCTCCACATCTTCCCCACAGGAGTTGGATATAGTTCTGGGTCACATGTGGGACAGTCACGTGACTTGTCTAGAATGAGGCAGCAAGAGAAGGGATGAGTCTTGAAAACTCTGTGTGTGTGTGTGTGTGTGTGTGTGTGTGTGTGTGTGTATGGTATTGGGGATTGGACTCAGAGGCATTCTACCTCTGAGCTATACCCCCAGCCCAATTTTGTTTTTTTATTTTGAAACAGGGTCTCACTAAGGATCTCAAACCTGCGATCCTCCTGTCTCAGCCTCCCAAGTACTGGGATTACAAGCGTGTGTCACCACTCCCAGCTTGAAAACTCTTCTAGAGAGGACAGCCCCTCCTCCAGAGACACAGAAAGAGTCAGTGCTGGGGTTCCCGTCTCAGCTCCACCACTCGGAGCTATAGGCCCTTGAGTTGATTCCTGCTGAACTGTGGTTTCCTGATTAACAACATGGGGAAGGTGGTTTACCCACCCCATGGGGTCAAGGAAAGGGTTAAACAAGATAAGGCATCGAAGGTGCTTTGTAAACTGGTCGGCTCCACATAAATGTGAGCCAGAGGACCAAAGCACAGGAACCAAAGTCACCCATTGGCAGTGCCACTTCCTCAGTGCTGACCTAGCTGATTTCTTCCTCTGCAGGACAAGACTGAAGCCACCAGGGGCACCGTCCCCCAGAGGCCTTGTCGCCCCAGACCCACCTCACTCCCTCCCAACCTGCCCGAGGAAGAAACTCGTAGGATCGCACGGATATTTTCTTCCAAGTACTCCCAGAAAGACTGATGCAGCCTGAGGGACGGAGGGAAGGAGCCTCCCGCCCCGGCCAGCCTCGTCCAGCTTACAAGAGGCACCAGGTCTGCCTCCCTTGGGGCAGCTCAGCCCCGAAACCATCACCAGCCTAGTCCATGGCCACCTGGAGACCCAGTCAGCCCACACTGGAGGAGTGCCCCACACCTGCGGTATCCACCTGCCAGGACTTCAGCTTCTTCCTTCTGCAGTTAGGCAAAGGCTAGAAACAAAGTGGATTCCAGCACCCAGGTGGCCACCCATCATTTGACCAAGGGACCCAAGCAGGCACAGCTGGCTACACACCTGAGCCCACCCTCTGCTGGAATAGGATAGGCCATTTTTGCCTTAAACATTGGAGCCTGGCTTGGGGGAGAGGGGCACAGGGAGGTAGGTTGTGTGCGTGGTGCATAAACAAGGAAATCCGAGGGCCAGCTCCTGTTCATTTGCTTGGGAATAAGAGTATTTTATAGATATAAATTATTTTTATGCTGTGTTGAATTAATCAATAGGAGAGGGGGGAGAAATCACCTCCTTTAAACTGTTTATGTGATTGTCTGAAATTCTAACCATGCTTTTAACTTATTTTTTTACCCAGCTCTGAGGGCATTGTTCCTGCCTTTGTTTCAATAAAATCTTATTGGTGTTTGCATGTATGCACAAGTGTTTCTTGGGTTGGCCGCTGGAGTGGGGATGCAGGAATTCATCGGTGCTCTAACTGCAGAGAAAAAACTGGATAACCATTCGATCCTCCAGAGAAGCGCATCCAGAACAGGAGACCAGCCCACCATGAGACTTCTGAGCTCCCCAAATATCAGATTAGTCCAGATTATAGTGACGCCCAGTATTTCTTTTACTGGTTTTTTTTTTTTTTTTGGTACTGAAGGTTAAACCCAGAGGCATTCTACCTTCAAGCTACACCCCTATTCATATTTTATTTTTTATTTTGAAACAAGGTCTTGCTAAATTGTTGAGGCTGACCTTGAATTTGTGATCCTCCTGTCTCAGCCTCCCAAGTACTTGGATTATAGGTGTGCACCACCACACCAGGCTTAGTTCTTTTTTCCCCCTTTTATTTTTTCCTTTCTGCATTTCTTTTCTTTGTTGGTTCTTTTTTTTTTTTTTTTTTTTTTTTTTTTTTTTTTTTTTTTTTTTTTTTTTTTTTTTTTTTTTTTTTTTTTTTTTTTTTTTTTTTTTTTTTTTTTTTTTTTTTTTTTTTTTTTTTTTTTGCAGTACCGGGGATTGAACCCATGGGCATTCTACCTCCGAGCTACACCCCTGGCCCTATTTTTTATGCTTTATTTTGAAACCGGGTCTCATGAAGTTGCAGAGGGCCTTACTAAGTCGCTGAAGCTGGCCACGAACCCGGATACTCCGGTCTCCGCCTCCCAAGTACTGGGATTACAGGTGTGCGCCACCATGCCTGGCTTTCTTTGTTGGTTCTTGAAGTCTGTGGGCAAAGTGGATGGGTCTCCTGGAACATGTCCCTCAGAGTCCCCCTTGTCTCTGAGATAGGTAGCTTTGTCAGTCCACAGGCACATGAGCAGCTACTGTAGATGAGGCCCTGTGGGGAGGATACAGAAGGGACACTGGTGTGCAGAGTGCAATGTGGCTGAGTGTCAAGGCTGGAGGGAACCCCCATGGAGGGCCTTGCTCTTCATCCCCAAGAGCATGTCATTTCACTCCAGGCCTCAGAACAACCCTACAACCTAGATATTATGATGCCCCTTTATAGTTAAGGTGAAGCTCAACAAATTGAGTGCTTTGCCTCTGTTTATGTAACTAGGAAGTGAATCACCACACGACACATCCCCAGAGATGTCATATTGCAAGGTCGGTGACCAAAACAGGGTACAGCCAGTCAGTTCTCTGAATTCAGGAAACCTGAGGTGGAGGGAGAGCGCAGAGGCTGCAGCAGTCAGCCAAGGCTTCCTAGAAGAGACAGGTCCTGGGGTGAGCCCAGAGAGTCCACGAGGCCGCGGACAGCTGCAGAGAGGACCAGCAGGGTGCTCTGGGCCACATGCAGCGGGATGGAGAAGAGACCAGCCTGGCTCCAGCTGCACCTCTGCCTCATCTGAGGCACAGATACTGTACGAAGCGGGCTGCGTAGGGTTGTGTGAAGGTCACATGAGCCGACGTGTGGAAGTGCTTCACCAGCACTTGGCACGGGATGGCACTTAAGAAATGTCAGCCCTGCCCACACTCCTGAAGCTCCTGGAGCAAACTAGTAGAGACAGGCACACCGGTTACCCCAAAAGGCCGCGGAGAGAGGGATGCAGGAGCCCCAGCAGGGAGCCGCTGCCCCTGTACTGGCCATGTGCCCCTCTGCCCCCTGCCCCCACAGCTGTTCATCTTGACTCCCCAAGCTTCAGCCTTCCAGCCCTCCCCTCCCCAGTGACATGGAGGCTGGCCTCCCTCTCAGGCAAGCCCTGAGCTTCCAAGGCCCAGGGATCCACCCCACTTGGGGCACAGGAGCCTTTAGAGGAGCAGTCGGGGGCCCAGGGTGAAGGGGCAAAGCCTCAGGTGGAGAATATTCCTTCCAAATCCCACTTCTGTAAATAACCCGATGGGGTCAAGTGAGGATAAGGCCACAGGAGGACATGCACTGCTCCTGCCCCACGCTGAGAGCAGTCTCTGAGGACACAAAGATACCCTGCGGGTCTGAAACCCACCATCTACACTCTACCAACTACATGTTGGTATATTTACCAACATCTCGTTCCCAGAAGTTGGCTACATTTCCCAGTGCTAGCTCCGAGGTGACATGACTTGCCAAGTCGTGCAGCACAGATTCAGAGTATGTCCCCGCCACCAGAACGAGCCAGTTCCTCTGACTTCCCTTTGAGCACTGTGTCCACAGACACCTGAAAATCGGTGTTTCTGGTCATTCAGAGGCTGGTTGCATCCCAGCCCATAGCAGCAACCCTAGAACTTCTAACAGGCTGAGCTCTGGATACAGGGAGTCAAGGCAGATAGGCCTGCCCTCAGGAAGCTCCCGGGCCAGAGTAAGCTGGGCCCTCCCTCCCTCTGGGTTTCTCCAGGGCCTGCTGCCCCCTTATTTGGGTCCTACTTGCATCCCTCCTCCATGTAACCCTGCAGTCCCCCTCCACCTCCAAGCTAGTATTTGCAGTGGAGCTCAGAACCTGCTTCCTAAGCCCTCCCACTCAGCAGCCCAAGCAGCCACTTCTCTTGTACCACTAACGCAACTGCTGTTCTGCTGACGTCCAGGGTGGGGCCCAGTCCAAGGAAGAGGACAGGTACAGCCCAAGCTTTGCACTGGACTCCTGACCACCTGCCCTGTGACCATGGCTCTGTGCCCAAGTCCAGAAATGGCCTCTGCCTGCTCTTCTGCTTGGCCTGGTCAACTCCCTCTCCTTCCCTCCCTTCTCCCTCACCACTCCAATCCTCCCCTCTCCTCCTTGTCTCCCCTCCCCCCTTTCCCTTTGTCACCCTGGTCCCAAGTTCAGTTACACCCAACCTTCACCCTCAGTGCCTGATGATGGAGCCTACAGTAGCTGCTGCAGGGGACCCTTCCCACCCTGCCCCAGCTCCCTGTGGCCCCAGTGTGTCCGTGCTGGAGCCGCCAAGTGTCATGTCAGAGAGCACAGTGGGCATGGTAGATAGGCCCCAAATGCATTATAGTTTACAGGCTGAAGTCAGGCCCTGCCGTGTACTAGCTATATGACCTTGGTCGGTCATTGCCTTCCCCGAGACGCTGATGGCAGGTTCAAGGCCAGCCTCAGCAGCTTAGTGAGACCCTGTTTCAAAATTTTACAAAAGGGCTGGGGTGTAGCTCAAAGGTAGAATGCTCCTGGGCTCCATCCCCAGTGCCAAAAAAAAAAAAAAAGGATCTTGGCTCAGGGTGTAGCTCAGTGGTAGAGCACTTGCCTAGCCTGTGCAAGGGCACTGGGTTCAATCCCCAGCACTGCAAATTAAATAAATAAATTAAGCTGGGCATGGTGATACACACCTGTAATCCCAGTACTTGGGAGGCTGAGACAGAGGATCTCAGGTTCGAAGCCAGCCTCAGAAACTTAGTGAGACCCTGTTTCAAAATAAAAATAGGTCTGGGGGTGTGACTCAGAGGTAACATGCCCCTGGGTTGAATCCCCCAGTACCATGTGTGTGTGTGTGTGTGTGTGTGTGTGTGTGTGTGTGTGTGTGTTCTAAAACAACAAGTGCTAGCAGGGTGTGGTGGTGCACACCTGAAGTGCACACTTGAGCCCAGGAGTTTGGTCCAGCCTGGGCAACATAACAAGGCCCCATATAAAGAATGTTTTTAAATGACGGTCTTCAGCAATAGAAAGATATGAAGTCCTGATCCACACTACCACATGGATGCGCTCTGAAAACACCACTGTGCTAAGTGAAAGAAGCCAGTCACGAAAGAGCGCATATTATATGATTCTGTGTATATGAAAGGTCCAGAATAGGCAAATCTATAGAGGCAGATAGTAGATCGGTGGTTCCTGGGCCTGGGGAGAGGGAAGGGAAGTGACTGCTTAGCTTAGTTTTTTTTTAGGGCTGATGAAAATGTTCTAAAATAAATTGTGGGGATGGTTGCACAACTGCAAAAATTTAGAATCCTAATAGTGCCTACCGCTGGGCGTGGTGGCGCACGCTTGTAATCCCAGTACTTTGGGAGGTGGAGACCGGAGGATCCGGGTTCGCGGCCAGCCTCAGCTCGCTCGCTCTCTCTCTCTCTCTCTCTCTCCCTCTCTCTCTCTCTCTCTCTCTCTCTCTCTCTCTCTCCTCAGTGAGGCCCTCTGCAACTTCATGAGACCCGGTTTCAAAATAAAGTATAAAAAATAGGGCCAGGGGTGTAGCGTGGAGGTAGAATGTCCCTGGGTTCAATCCCCGGTACCGCAAAAAAAAAAAAAACTAATAGTGCCTACCTCATAGAGGTATGAAAAATAGAAGTAATATGTACAAAATATCTAGCACATAGTAGGCACCAAAAATGATATCATCATTGCTATTAAGAGTATTAAGAGGTCCAGAGAACCTGCCCAGTCTATGGTGGGAGGACTCGACCTTTGGACTCTCAAAGGTGACAGGTCCACACGCACCCCACATACCCTTGTCACCGAGGTGACTCTTCTTTTCCAGCTTGAAGGAGCAATAGTAAGTCAAGGGAGCTGAACCAGATCTGGAATTCACTGACCCCCCCACACACACCCCTCACCAGCCCGCCTCTTGCCTCTCGCCTCTCGCCTCTCGCCTCTTGTCAAGTGACCAGTCTGTCAACTAGTTTCCCTAGGATTAGGTTTCAGGTCAGCTGGTGCATAAGACCGGGTGCCAAGGCGGAGGCAGCAGAACAACAGTGAATGGAGAGGAGAGGCCGTCAGATCCCTCCTGCGCCCCCTGGGATGGAGCCCTAGGGAGCTCCTGTACTGCCCGTGCTCTGGCTGGACTCAGAGGTAAGACCCAGTCCCCTCCCGCCCCTTCCCTCTCCCTCTGCCTGCTCTCCCTTTGGCGGGAGGCTTATAGAAGCTGCCAGGAGCCATCAGGGATGTCTGGCCACAGCACGAGAGACCAGAGAGAGACTCAGTCTGGGCCCCACCTTGTCAAGATGAAGGAACTGCAGCCTGGGAGGGCTTGAACCCCACACCTGTGTCACCCACTCAGGACCCACCTTGACCCTGCTGGCTGCCTCTGGTGGGATTTTGCAAATCCCCAACGATAGGAAGTAGCTTTTTCCTTTGGCCCAGACTCTACTCCAGGATTCCTCCGGAATACAAAGTCCCTCTCCCCATGAGGGTGCTGGGGCCCTTTTCCTCAGTAGGGCTGATGAGGACACCTCTGGCCTGAGGCTGGACCCACGTCCTGTGCTGCAGGTTTCTGGAACCTGTGGTCACCCTACCGGGTGGCTTCCCCAATGGGAGTGTTGTGGAGGCTTTGCTGTGGAGGGTGGCTTGGGGTTGGATGTCTCAGAATGGGGTCCTTGACCCCTGCTTCAGAGTTACCATGAGGAATTTGTTTCTAATGCAGATTCCTGGGCCCCTGTCTCAGACCTGAACCAGGACTCTGGGGCTGAGGGCTGAGAATCTGCTCTGTAAACAGGTGGTTCAGGGCTCCTGCGCTCTCCCTGCAGTCTGGGACTCTGGGCAGTGGAGCAGGCGCCAGTGTCAGCTCCCTCACTTCAGCTGTGTGACTAGCGAAAACCCTCGAAGCCTCGGCCCTTGCTTATGAGGTGGGAATTATAATAGCAACTACCTTAGAATAGTGCCTTATACGCCTCATACGGGATTGAATTAGTGAGTGTCTGTAAAGCCCTCGGCAAATGTTAATGGGCCCTGCAGGCTAGGACACCTCATCCCTTCTGTACCCCAAGAGAGCTGCAGGGATAAGGATTCCACTCTTGGCTCCCTCTTCTAGCCAGTGGCAAAGGTGCTGTTCCAGGGTTCTCTGAGTTCAGGAGGCTGGAGTGCAGGGGACGGAGGGTGGGGAGGCCTGGCCTTAGGACTGCCACTGTGGCCTCCTCCACCCGCCCAGGTGTGACTTTTGACCTGAGTCCACGTCCATCCATTCTGTTTCCGGCGGACGGCTCAGGACTGGCCTGGGATAGGCTCCAGCTTCACCCCCGGCCGCTGCTCTTGACCAGGTTCAGGCTTCAGCACCTCTTGCTGGCACCGTTCCAACAACCTCCTCACCGGTCCCCAAGCCTCCCTTCTCCCCCAGTTCCTCCTCAGCAACTGTGCTAACATGCTCCGAGCAGGGGTCCGGCAGTGTCACCTCCTCCTTGAGAACCACTAGCCACTCCCTGCTTGCATTGGATGAAGTCTAACCCCGGGCATTCGGAGCCTTCCGCCATCGGCCCCTGGGACACCTCTGCTCTCATTTCCCATTTCCTTGCTTCAGCGATGGCCTTCTTTGGTCAACTGGTTCTTTTTTTTTTTTTTTTTGCGGTACTAGGGATTGAACCCAGGGGCATTCTACCTCCGAGCTACACCCCTGGCCCTATTTTTTATTCTTTATTTTGAAACAGGGTCTCACAAGTTGCGGAGGGCCTCACTAAGTAGCTGAGGCTGGCCGCGAACTCGGATCCTCAGGTCTCTGCCTCCCAAGTACTGGGATTACAAGCGTATGCCACCACGCCCGGCTGGTCAACTGGTTCTCGCTGGCCTCTCTGAGTACCTCCCCTGTACTGGGTTCAGGGAAGTCCTTAATGTATGGAGAAGTAGGATTAAATAGATCCTGTGCCTGCTTTGGGGGCTTCCCTTCTGGGGGGAACCCATTACAGATAATGAA
Organism: Glis glis; assembly: GCA_004027185.1. NCBI lineage: Eukaryota > Metazoa > Chordata > Mammalia > Rodentia > Gliridae > Glis > Glis glis. The sequence continues at coordinate 18,990 of PVJS01012077.1, read as the reverse complement.
CCAATTCTACAAGAAAGTGTGAGGTTGGGGGGAGGGGAGGCTGAGAACAAAGTAGATTCAGAAAGGAAGCCCTGCCTCATGGCTCAGCCCTCTGGCCATGGTAGAACAGGTTCCCCAGACAGAGGCCCAGCCTAAGCAGGAGAGAAACCCCGTGAAGTGACCTCCACAGGACCCCGACACAGCACCGTCACCCACGTCAGGTGGCCTGAGGCAGAGGATGCCCTGGAGTTACACAGTCCTCATGAGAATCCCACCTCCGCTCGCCGTGTGCACCCGGCAGGCCACTTTGCCTGTCTGGGCCTCAGTTTGGAGCTCAAAAGTAGAGTAAAAATACCTAACGTGTAGGGTTCTTCTGAGTGGCCCCCAGACAAAGGTAGAAGGAACACTCCTCACCAGCAAGAGGCCCCTCTGGCCTCCCCAGCTCCTCAGACGCAGAGGCCCCCCTCAGCCCAGCTCATTTCAGAGGAGGGGAGGGCGGGGAAGCCACGGCTGGGGGAGAGAGGCCATCAGGATGCCTCTGGCAGTCAGCTGCTCCCACAGTATATTCCCGTCCAGTGGGGGCAGCCAGAGCCTCCTGCTGGGAGGAGCCCAGGCCAGCTGGGCTTCTGTAGGGCACAGGGCAGTGGGGAAGGAACAGGCCCAGAATACATCTCCCTACATGCCTGCAGTGCTGTCTCAGGCAGGTCAGCTCCGAGTGCCCCTGGGCTTCCACGCCACCCCCCAGAGAGTCTGACCCTACTTGGACTCTTGTCAGGGAGCCGCTCAGATAGGTAGGAAGATGGGCTGAAGGCCCAGAAGAGGCTGAGGCCTGCCTGGGCCCACTGCGCAGATCTCAGCCTCTTGGTCTGCCAAGTGGGGCATGGTGCTCACGGGCCATCTCACCAGGCTCCACATGCTGGACGCTGAAGACTTCAGAGGCGGACTGCATATCATTCAGTAACTGCGAAGGGCTTCAAATGCCTCGATAAAAGACAAGGCACACTACCACACTGCCTGGGGTGGGCTACATGGTGAAGAGGGTCTTACTGACTGGCCATTGGGACAACTGGTGGGCTCTAATAACTTTGGGCCAATCTCTTTCTATTTTTTTTTGGGGGGGGAGTACTGGGGATTGAACTCAGGGGCATTCTACCTCTGAGCTACACCCCCCCCCAGCCCTGTTTCATTTTTTATTTTGAAACAGGGTCTCACTAAGTTGCTGAGGCTGGCCGCAAACCTGCGATCCTCCTGTCTCAGCCTCCCAAATACTGGGATTACAGGCACACTCCACCATGCCAGCTTCTTTCCATCTTAAACCTCTATCTTCTCATCTGCAAACTGAATATAAATGCTGTTCTGCTTCTTTCCAGGCTTGTTTCAAACCCAGAACAGCAGAATGAACCCAAGCTCTGATGCCGGGGGCTGGCAACACTAAGCAAGCTAATGTCTCTGGGCATCGATTTGCTCATCCAACAGCAGGGAAAAGGAACAGCTACCTCTCAGGACAGTTGTATGGGAATTAAGTGAGATTGAGGGTCAAAAGCTTCCACTGCAGGGGCCTCCCTGCCCAGTAGTCATGCCCTCCTCCTGCCCAAGCTTCAGCAGAGCCTGGTCCCTCACACAAGGTCAGGCCTTTGCCGCTACCACCAGTGCACCCTGCCTCTTCCTCAGCTGCCAAAGCCCTTTCCAGACCCAGCCCCTGTCATCTTCCAGCCACCTCACAAACAAAAGGACAATCTCTCCCTCTTCCAAACCCTTTTTGGACAGCTCCTTCCCTCTGTGTTGACCACAGTCATCTTGCACTGCAGTTATCTGTGGGCATGTCTCATGGTCCACGAGCCCCTGGAGACGCCCCGTGGGCAGGCCACACACTGGTTTTGACTCATCTCCGGATTTCCCAGAGCGCTCAGCATGGCATTGGGTGGGTCTTATCAATGTATGTTGGTTTCTACCAAATTGAATTCCTAGCTTTACCACCTCAATGGCATGACATGAGGATGGATACTTCCATTCATTCTTTCAACAAATGTAGCACATCTAGACAAGCCATGTCCCTGCTCAGGGACAGTGCATTTGAGTGGGAGAAGCGGAGAGTAGACAAGGGGTGATTAGTGCCTTGAAATAGCAGAGGAGGGTAACAGAATGACAGAGGGCTGGTATGTTATTTTATTTTTGTGTGGTACTACCTCTCAACTATACCCCCAGCCCTATTTTATTTATTTAATTTTATTTTATTATTATTTTATTTTGAAACAAGGTCTCACTAAGTTGCCAAGGCTGGCCTCAAAACTGTGATCCTCTTGTCCCAGCCTCCCAAGTACTGGGATTGCAGGTGTGCACCACCACACCCAGCTGGGGCTAGTTTTTCATACCGGGAGCTCAGGGAAGGCCTCTGTGAAGAGGTGACATTTGAAAAGAAATCTGAAAGAAGTAAGAAGGCAATCTAAGCAGTGTCTGCAAGAACTGTGCTCTGGGAAGAGGGTACAACCTGAGGCAGGAGCTTCTGTGCCTGCAGCTAAGCAAGTGAGTGGGGAGTGGGGAGAGATGCGCTGGGGGAAATGATAGGAGAAGGGGGGCCCTCATGAAGGGCTCTGTAGGCCATGACAAAGACTTTGTTCTGAATAAGATGGGGAGTCGCTGGACAATTTAAAACAGGGGAGTGATGTGATCTCATTTATATATGCTTGGATGCTAGGTTAAGTCTCCACACAGAAAACCTCCTGCCTCTGCTGTCCAGGCCTAACATTCCAGAATTGGTGCACAATTCCCTTTATAGCTCAGTACCCCTTAAAATTCATTCATCGTTATAAGTTATACCTTACTTTTAAAAGTTTTAAAATAAAAATTTAAATGCAAACCTATGCTGGGAAGGATCAAATAAAAGCATAGAATTTAAAAGTTGTTGAAGCGGGGCGTGGTGGCGCATGCATGTAATCCCAGTACTTGGGAGGCTGAGACAGGAGGATGACAGGTTTGTGGCCAGCCTCAGCTAGTTAGTGAGGCCCTCTGCAATTTAGTGAGACCCTGTTTCAAAATTAAAAAAAATAAAATAGGGCCAGGGGTGTAGCTCAGAGGTAGAATGCCCCTGGGTTCAATCCTCAGAACCAAAAAAAAAAAAAAAAAAAAA
>PVJS01012077.1:0-15784 GCA_004027185.1 Glis glis | reverse complement strand
CTAGCATAGTAATAAAAAAAATCTGATCTGCCAGGCATGGTGGCCCATGCCTATAATCCCAGTACTTGGAAGACTGAGACAGGAGTATCACAGGTTAGAAACCAGCCTCAGCTATTTATTTATTTATTTACTTATTTTTTAATTTTTTATTTATTTATTTTTGGTGGTACTGGGGATTGAACCCAGGGGCATTCTACCTCCAGGCTACACCCCCAGCCCTATTTTTTATTCTTTATTTTGAAACAGGGTCTTGCTAAGTTGCAGAGGCACTCACTAAGTAGCTGAGGCTGGCCACTAACCCCAATCCCCGGTCTCAGCCTCCCAAGTACTGGGATCACAAGCGTGCGCCACCACACCCAGTTCAGCCTCAGCAATTTAGCAAGGCCCTCTGCAACTTAGTGAGATCCTGTTTCAAATATAAAAATAAATTGGGGTTGGGGGTGTAGCTCAGAGGTAGAATGTCCCTGGGCTCAATCCCCAATACACACACACAAAAATAAAATCTGATCTGGGCTGGGGTGTAACGCGGTTGCAGAGCACTTGCCTAGCATGTGCAAGGCTCTGGGTTTCATCCCCTGCACCACAAACATATATATATGATCAGGACATAGTCACTTATACCTTTGCATGAATTAGCACATCAGTTCCTTCCCAAGAACAGGCTTTTCCAGGGACAGGTGGCAGCAGGCATGAGTCCAGGGTGCCTGAATGGGATGTGTGGGTCGAGGAGGCAACACAGAGAGAACCAGGATTTTAGATGGCAGTCCTGAAAGAAGCCTGCGAGGTCAGCAGGTCTAGCCCCTATCTTTTGGCACCCAACTCACTACCAATGAACTGGGAAATATAGATTCCCATTTGCCTGAGAGGTGAAATGCGTACCTAAGGTCACATCACCAGAAGCCAGAAGACAGGACCAGAGCCCAGGTTTCCTGCCCACAGGCTCAGAATTCTAGTGCCCCATAGGGAGGGGTGCACACTCTGCCCGCTTCACAGGTCTGCGGGACCGGCCCCGGCCAGGAGCGAGGTCACTGAAGGATCCAGGACCCCAGCACACCAGGGTGTGTGTGAGTCAGGGTGCCAGTGCATATGACCTGCTTAGAGATGCTTCCACACCAAAGGCCTGATGCACAGAAGTCCAGGGTGTAAGAGCACGGGCTGCCCGTGAGGGTGTGCCAGTTTCCCAGTGTGACCAAGGCTAAACTGAGACCCTCACATGCAAAAGTGCCCTAGTACTGGGGGCATATGTGGATTCTAGCAGGACAAAACAAGACAGCATATTCCCTTGACCCAAGACCCATCCTCCCCGTCAGAGAGGCTCATCCTTATTAGCTGAGCGGGGCCACCTCAGTGATGTGAGGCAAAAGGGGGCCTGCTCCAAGCCCCGCAGAGCAGCCAAGACTGTCCTGACATCTGCAGGAGGAGCTGCTGCCGCCCACCTCCCGCAGAGCTGTCTAGGGGGCGCAGCAGCAGAGCAGCTGGGGCCTAGTCTCCCTCCTGTCCAGCGCCATGGACAGGACCTCAGTCCAGGAATCCTGCAGCATTAACAGAAAATGTCCTTAGCCACAGGAAAAGAACCACAGCTGAGAAGGGTTTTGTTTGTTTTATGTATAATAAGAGTATATTCAGGCATCCTTATGTAAAAAAAATCATCAAGCTGGGTGTGGTGGCACACACCTATAATCCCTGTATTTGGGAAGCTGAGACAGGAAGATTACAGATTTGAGACCAGCCTCAGAAATATAGTGAGACACTCAGCAACCTAGCGAGACCCTGTTTCCAAACAAAAACATAAAAAGGGCTGGGGATGTAGCTGTGAGGTAGAATGCCCCTGGGTTCAATCCCCAGCACCCCCACCCCCAATCTTCATCCAAGATGAATGAGAGCCTCACTGAGTCACAGGAGTGTTTGTTTCAATTGTTTGGGACAGAAAGATCGGAAGTGACGAGACACCTCAGGGAGAGGGATCACTGAGTCAGCCTCTCACAGGGAGAGCAGGTGTGTGTGGAGTCAGAACCAGGCCTGGTCCCTACTTGAGCCTCAGTTTCCTCACCCATACAATGAAGATAGGACCATCAGACCAGCCTGCTCCCTGGTGCAGAGGGGACAGGGTGAGGATTGCAAGATCTGAGGGATGGGAAAGTGACCTGCTTTTGTAGGCCAAATTCAGGCAGGTGCAGCCTGGCGGTGCCCAGTCTCCTCACTCTCCAAAGCTCCTTCCAGCGGCAGGGCACCTGGAGATGGGATAGCTCAGTCTCCATCCTCTTCCCCTGACCTGTCTCCGGCAGCCTCCTCCCTGCACTGAAGCCCAGGGCTGCAGAGTGACCTCTCTCCTCGGACATCACTGTGTCCCAGAGGGACCAGGCTGATCCTACTGGGACCATGGTTGGACTGCAACCTTCAGAAGTGCCTCCCACGACGGCTGTGAAGTTCCTGGGGGCGGGCACCGCGGCCTGCTTTGCTGACCTCCTCACTTTTCCACTAGACACGGCCAAGGTCCGCCTGCAGGTACGTGCCCTTTGGTCAAGGGTCACTGTTCACAGCAAAGGAGGGGCTAGTTTTCTCACAGCACCTAGGCCTTCTGCCACAGAGCCCCAGGAGGCCACTGGTTCCCCACCTTAGGTCCCTTCCTTGCCTCCTCTACCACCATTGCCCAGGACAAAAAAAAATAATCTAAATGCCTTGGCATGATGTGACAGGTCTTTGCCCTGCTTTGCCAACCAAAATGTGTGAGGTGAAGGTAAGGAGTTAACTGTGTGGCCTCATGCAAGACACTAACCATTTGTAAAATGGGAGAACCAATCCGCCCCTCCGATTTGCTCAGGATCAAGCCACACAGTTGCTTTGTGAACTGTGAAATCCTGCATAACCCTCAGTTACTTTAACTGCGATGTGGCGGTCATGCTTGATCTCAAGGCCCAGCCAGCAGGTCCAGGCCTGGCAGGGTCCCTGTGCACACAGCCCTGGCCAGCGCCCACCCAGCCCCTCAGGCCACTGTGTTGTCCTCAGATCCAGGGAGAGAGCCCAGCCAAGCAGAGCGTGCAGTACCGCGGCGTGCTGGGCACCATCCTGACCATGGTGCGCAATGAGGGCCCCCGCAGCCCCTACAACGGGCTGGTGGCTGGCCTGCAGCGCCAGATGAGCTTTGCCTCCATCCGCATCGGCCTCTACGACTCCGTCAAGCAGTTCTACACCCCCAAAGGAGCGGACCGTGAGTGTCTGGTACCCTGTGGACACCGAGGGTGCAGGCCAAGCAGAGCTCGTGCGTGGGTCAGGACAACTGGGCGGCCGGCCTCGGAGGCAGAGCGGGGTGAGGGGACGCTGGAGCAGGGGCGCCTGCAGGTGGCCAGCAAGGCCTTCTCCTCCCTCTCCTCTCCCCAGACTCCAGCATCGCTATCCGGATCCTGGCGGGCTGTACCACCGGGGCCATGGCGGTAACCTGCGCCCAGCCCACGGATGTGGTGAAGGTCCGATTTCAGGCCAGCGTGCGCCTGGGGCCCGGGAGCGACAGGAAGTACAGTGGGACTATGGATGCCTACAGAACCATCGCCAGGGAGGAGGGGGTCCGCGGCCTGTGGAAAGGTAGGCTCTGGGGTCTTTGTGTGGAGCTTTCCCCTTCTTGGGCTGGGGCAGTAACTGAGCAATCAGAAAATCTCTTGCCTCTGCAATCCAGGCCTAACATTCCAGAATCTGTGCATAATTCCCTTTATAGGAAGTTACATAATATACAATTGCATTCCAGATTACATGAAATGTAACTACATAATTACAATCCAGAATCAGTGCCTAATTCCTTTTATAGGGAATTGCATAATTCCCTTTATGTAACAGGGCAAGGTCCTGCAGGCCTGTAATCCCAGTACTTGGGAGACTGAGGCAGAAGGAGTGCAGGTTCCGGACCAGCCTTAGCAACTTAGCAAGACTCTCAGCAATCTAGTGAGACCCTGTTCCAAAACAAAAATAAAAAAAGGGCTAGGTGTAGCTTGCAGGTGCAGTGCCCCTGGGTCCAATCCCCAGTACCAAAAAAAAGAGGAGGGCACTCCATGAGAACACCCAAACAAAAATACCTCATACAGTACCTCAGATTCAGTTCAATTTATCAACCCTTCACCTTGTGCAGGCTGCTGTGGAATGACAATTTCCACCCCCTTGGGGCACTTACAGATAGCAGAGGACATAAGACATGTTAAGCAACAGCTATGCCTCAGGCAAGGTGTGTTAAGTGTCAGGCCAGAGCTATAGATCCAGAGCTGGGAGAGACCATGCTGGCCCAGAGGGCAGGTGGCACCTAAGCTGGCCTCAAAGGCTGAGCAGGCTCTAGGTGTGTGGAGAGGGGAAGGAGGGGCTTTCTGCAGGGCACAGAGCAAAAACAGAGGCATCGGAGGAGCACAGTTGTGAGAAGCGGGGTGCAGGGAGATGTGGTGAAGAGGGGCCATCCTTGGGAGCAAAGACTTTAGTGTTCCCTGTATGTCTACACCGTGGCCACCTTGACAAAAGCCAGAATCTCTCACATCTGGACCAGATGTTGTTTGAATCCTTGCAGAAGGTAGTGTCCCTGTGACATTTAAGAAAAGGATAATTGATTCTGCATTCTCTTGCTGGGTGCCTCCCAGTCTGTCCCCTCCTCAGTAAAACCACTATCCCAAGGTCTTGCTGGTGCTACGTCCTGTCACTGTCCCCAAAACCCTGCTTCACTCTTCCAAGAACAACTTCCTTCCCTGGATGCACCCGCTGTCAGGGAGGCGGGCACATTTTAGCTTTGACAGCTATAGAAGATTATCCTCCAAAATGTAGCCAAATGAACACAAGTGGGCCTCTCTGCCCCTTGTCTCTGTAAGGATGACACAGGGAATTGTTAGCGTCAGAAATGACAGCAGGATCTGCTTGGCCAGGGTGGGCTCCCCTAGCTGAGACCAGTGCACCGGGGCCCTGTGCCCTCCCAGCTGGACACCGGGGCCTTGCAGCCGGGGCATCCACTTCTCCCCTTCCCCACTCAGCAGCCCCTGCCATCTTCTTAACAGGGACTTTTCCTAACATCACAAGGAATGCCATTGTCAACTGTGCTGAGATGGTGACCTATGACATCATCAAGGAGAAGCTGCTGGACTCTGGCCTGCTCACTGGTGAGGCCCTGGGTTCCAGGGAGACAGCCCTTCCTCCGCAGAGTCGGCACCACCCAGAGGGGACTGAGCTTTATTTAGTAGGAGCAGAGAGAGGAACAATGCCCAGTACCGGATTGTGACTGCGTAGGAAAGAGGCCGGGGCTGGAGGCCAGGGCCACACCACTTCTCACTGCATAGGTTGGAGCGAAGGTCTCTCACCTTCCTCAGTTTCCTCAAAGGAGGCTGTTGGGCTGGGTGACTTTATGGCTCTTGGACACCCAGTTCTAGTGTGCCAGGACTTAATAAGAGTTGAGCCCTGGGCACTGTGAGACGTACTGTGCTATGCCCAAGTTCAAGGCTGAGTTGGAGACAGATGATGAACTCCTTGCTCTTGGCTCTTCCCTCCCCTTCTACAGACAACTTCCCCTGCCACTTCGTCTCTGCCTTTGGAGCCGGCTTCTGTGCCACAGTGGTGGCCTCCCCGGTGGACGTGGTGAAGACTCGGTATATGAACTCACCCCCAGGCCGGTACCGCAGCCCCCTGGACTGTATGCTAAAGATGGTGGCCCAGGAGGGCCCCACAGCCTTCTACAAGGGGTAAGCCCCCTCCCCTGCCTCCCGCACTGCCTCCCCGAGAACTCGGCTCCTTCCTTATCTAATGTGCCTACCGCAGGTCAGTGTGCATGCAGCCGTGAACGGTACGTATGTAAATACCACGAAGAGGTATAAAGAGCTACGGAAGTCAAAACAAAACAAAACAAAAAACAGTGAGACAAACCTGATTTGGAGAGTTAGGAAAGAACCACTGAGAAAAAGAAGTCTGAAGATAGATAAAAGTGCCCGGCGTGGTGGCATAAGCCTGTAATCTCAGTACTCTTGGGATCACAGGTTCAAGGCCAACCTCAGCAACTTAGTGAGGCCCTCAGCGACCTAGTGAGACCCTGTTTCAAAATAAAAAATAAAATAGGGCTAGGGGTGTAGCTCAGAGGTAGAACGCCCCTGGGTTCAATATACAGTAACATACACACACACACACACATGAAAGTACTGTCTATCTCCAAACTTTTTGGGCAGGGAGAAGGAGGAGAAGGTGGTTCGTAATCCTGAGAGTTTTCTGCAACCTTCTGTCACAACCACTGATGACCACACTCATGGCAGCAGAAGTGCTGTGCTCGTGGCACCGACGCCCATGTTCTCCTACCTTTGCACTTACCGTTCCCTCTGCGGGGAACGCCTTTCCCTCGCCATCTGAGTGCTCTCAGTCTTGGCTGTCCACTCAGACTAGTTCAAATGCCACCTCTTTCCTAACACTATCACGTCTAAATTTCCCTCCTCCCTGTGAACTTTGGCAAGACCATCTGATTCCATCTTGATCAACTTCTGCCTTGTATTACAGCATTTATTGCTGAGGCTTTTGTGGTTTTTTTTTTTTTGTATTGGGGATTGAACCCAGGGGCGGTCTACCACTGAGCTACCCCTCCAGCCCCCCCCTTTTTTTTTGAAACAGGGTCTCACTAAGTTGCTGAGGCTGGCCTTGAACCTGCGATCCTCCTGTCTCAGCCTCCCAAGTACTGGAATTACAGGAGTACACCACAGATCCCTGCTTGTATTACAGTATTTGTAAGTTTAAATTATTCCCCTTGCCACAGCATGAGGTCCTTAGAGCCAAGACTGGTGGCTGATCAGTCTTTCATCTCATGGAGTTCCTAACACAAAGCAAACACTCGTTGTGGGTTATTTACCATCATCCTAATAGCTAAATCCCACTGTATGGGGCCTTGTGCTAAGTAAGCACTTTACGTACATGATCTCAACAACCCCCTGAACTGGGTAGTAGCTCCACACTGAAATTGCATCTCAGAAAAGCAACTGGTCTACCTGGGCATGCCTGTAACCTCACCTACTCCAGAGGCTAAAGCAGGAGAATCACAAGTTCAAGGCCAGCTTCAGCAATTTAGCTAGACCCTGTCTCAAAGTAAAAATTTTATTTTATTTTATTTTATTTTATTTTATTTTATTTTATTTATTTATTTTGTGGTACTGGGGATTGAACCCGGGGCATTCTACCTCCGAGCTACACCCCCAGCCCTATTTTTTATTCTTTATTTTGAAACAGGGTCTCACTAAGTGCAGAGGGCCTCACTAAGTAGCTGAGGCTGGCCACGAACTTGTGATCCTTCTGTCTCAGTCTCCCAAAAGTGAAAATTTTAAAAGGCTGGGATGAGCCAGGCATGGCCCATGTCTGTAATTCTGGTACTTGGAAGGCTGAGACAGGAAGATCACAGATTGAAGGCCAGCCTCAGCAACATAGTGAGACTCCCCGCAACCTAGTGAGATCCTGTTTCAAAACAAAAAATAAAAATAGGGCTGGGGAAAGCCGGGCATGGTAGCACACACTTGTAATCCCAGTTTTTGGGAGGCTGAGACAGGAGGATCTCAGGTTTGCCCCAGCAACTTAGCAAGGCCCTCCGCAACTTAGTGAGACCCTGTTTCAAAATAAAAAATAGGACTGAGGGGTAGAATGGCCCTGGGTTCTACTCAGTACCACAAAAAAAAAAATTTAAAAAGGGGTTTGGGGATATAATGCCCTTGGGTTCAATCCCCAGAAACACACACATACACACACACACACACACACACACACACACACACACACACACACAGGCTGGGTTGTAGCTCAGTTATAGATGCCCCTGGGTTCAATCCCCAGTACCACATGAAAAAAAAAAAAGAAAAGAAGAAGAAGGAAGGAAGGAAAGTAACTTGTCAGGCATGGTGACATAGGTTGTAATCCCAATACTTGGGAGGCTGAGACAGGAGGCTTGCAGGCTTGAGGCCAGCCTCAGCAACTTGGCTAGATCCTCAATTTAGCAGAGACCCTATTTCAAAATAAAAGGTTTGGAGGTATAGCTTGAAGGTATAATGTTCCTAGGTTCAATCCCCAGTACCAAAGAAGAAAAGAAAAGAGAAAGAAAGGGACGGCCCCGGAAAAGAAGGAAAGAAACTTTTCCAAGATCTCAAGTTAAAATGGCAGAGCCATTTTAACCACGCCCAGCTTTGGTACTAGGTATTAAACCCAGGGGCATTCTACCTCCAAGCTTCACCTCCAACCCTATTTTATTTTTTATTTGGAAACAGGTTTCATTAGGTTGCTGACGCTAGCCTCGAACCTGCGATCCACCTCTCTCCCAAGTACTGGGATTACAGGCGTGTGCCACTGCACCCGGCTACTCCTAGCCCTTTGTAAACATATTTATTTTAAGACAAAGTCTTGCTAAGTTGCCCAGGCTGGCCTTGAACTTGTGATTCACCTGCCTCAGCCTCCCAAGCAGTTGGGATTATTTTTCTCATTTTAAAGATGAGGAAGCTGAGGCTCAGAAAAATTAAGTCATTTGCCAAGATTGTAAACTAGAAACTAGTAGAACTAGGATTTGAACCCAGTTTGACTCCGGAGTTCACATACCCCGCAGAATGCTGCAGTCCCTGTGAGGATTCAAGAAAGGCCAAGCTGGGCGTGGTGGCGCACGCTTGTAATCCCAGTACTTGGGAGGCGGAGACTGGAGGATCCAGGTTCAGGGCCAGCCTCAGCTACTGAGGCCCTCCGCAATGTCGTGAGACCCGGTTTCGAAATAAAGGATAAAAAATAGGCCCGGGGGTGTAGCTCGGAGGTAAAACGCCCCTGGGTTCAATCCCCGGTACCGCAAAAAAAAAAAAAAAAAAAAAAAAAAAGGCCACCACATGTGGTTACAGTGCCCAAGCTCGGTCCTACAGAGTGAAGAGCAACCAGCCAGGGAAAGATGAGAGATGGGGACACTCCAAACAGAGGGAGCAACTTGGCAGGAGCAAAAGGGCCTGGGGGCCAGTAGTGCCAGACTCACTGGTTACAGTTTCCTGACCACGCCTGGCCCTTACTTCCATGCCTTTGCCCCGGGCAGCGGGCCAGGGCTGGGTGACAAGCTCTGCCCTGAGTCTGTGGAGCACAGCTGAGGCAGGGGACTGTCCCCACTTGCCATCATGGCACAGGCAGGCTCTCTGGAGCTCAGCTAAATTTGGTGCCATGCTGTCTTTACCTTGTGGTACCCCAGCTTCTCGGAGTCCGGGGGTGTCCCCTGCACAGCCCTGTTGTGTCAGGGCAGTGGGCTAGGTTGTAGACAGGCCAAAGAAAGTACCTGGAGACAGCACAAGAGACAAATGGTTTACTGGGGAAAGTGTACAAGAGCCCAGTGACTGCTCCAAGAAGCGTTCAGTGGTGACAGGCTGACAGCACCTCAATCCTTATGGCGCTCTGCCAGGCAGCGCCTCCTCTCCCACACTGTGTTTTGTCCAGCGGTATCTGGCTGCATGAGTGACGCATATCCTTTCTACAGTACCCTCAGTTCCACACCTGTTCCCACTCAAAGAGAGGTTTCATCTGAGTAGCTAGGTGTGGGGGCGCTGGCCTGTAATCCCAGTACTTGGGAGGCTGAGACAGGAGGATCAAAGGTTCGAGACTAGCCTCAGCAATTTAGTGAGATTCTCAGCAACCTACTGAGACCCTGTTTCAAAACAAAAAATAAAATAGGGCTGGTGATATAGCTCAGCTGTAGTATGCGCGCGCACACACACACACACACACACACACAGGAGGGGTTTTATATGTCAGGCTGCAGAAGTGGTGACATCATCAGCATCAGCCAGCCTGCTCAGTTTGCTTGTCTGACCAGCATCCCAAGGAGCAACTGTCCTGGCATATGTGCAAGAAAGTAGCTTTGTAGCCAGGCGTGGTGGCGCAGGCTTGTAATCCCAGTACTTGGGAAACTGAGACCGGAGGATCTGGGTTCGCGGCCAGCCTCAGCTACTTAGTGAGGCCCTCCGCAACTTAGTGAGACCCTGTTTCAAAATAAAGAATAAAAAATAGGGCTGGGGGTGTAGCTTGAAGGTAGAATGCCCCTGGGTTCAATCCCCAATACTGTACTGCCAAAAAAAAAAAAAAAGGGAGCTTTCTACAGATACCACCAGCCTGCCCTCGTTCCCAGTGTGCATGAGAGAAAGCCAGTGCCTTCAAGATAATATGTGTCTGGACTTTCCGACCTAGACTCACTCTCATTGTTCCCTTAACTTGGCTAGGGTTTGGGTAACGGAAAGGGGGCATTCAGGACATGGTGTTTCACATCCCCCTTCCTTTAGGGAGGATGTACAGAGGCCTTCTCGGAGGTGGCAGATCAGGAAGTAAATGAACCCAGAAACCCCGGGCAGCAGGGTGGAGTCAGGTCACACAGCTCGTTTAACCCTATATCTGATATTCTCTGGCTGTGTGGTTTGGGTCCAGCTACTTAGCCTCCTCTGGGCCTGTTTTTAAAGAAACCTGGCAACAAGCAAGTTATCGTATAGAATTGTGAGGATTAACTGCCTGGCAGGGTTACCTGGCTCAAAATGTTACTTATCTTTCTTGTTCTGACGCCAGTTTCTGCCTAAATCCCCCCAGTGGGGAAGACAAAGTTGGATGGGATCTCAGAATATGCTTGTGAAGCCTAGTGTGGTGGCCCATGCCTGTCATCCCAGTACTTGGGAGGCTGAGACAGGAGGATCACAGGTTCAAGGACAGCCTCAGCAAGTAGTGCGACTCTCATCAACCTAGCAAGACCCTGTTTCAAAATAAAAATAAAATAGGGCTGGAGGTGTAGCTCGGAGGTAGAATGCCCCTGGGGTCAATCCCCAGTGCCACCAAAAAAAAAAAAAAAAGGAATATGTTTGTGAACAGTTTATATCCTTCGCACCGGCACAGTGGGGGAAGGTCCTAGCCCACTCCATCTGATGCTGGGGCTGTTTTTTGTTTGTTTGTTTTATTAGATTCACCCCCTCCTTTTTGCGTCTGGGAGCCTGGAATGTGATGATGTTCGTAACCTATGAGCAGCTGAAACGGGCCTTGATGAAAGTCCAGATGTTGCGGGAATCTCCATTCTGAGCAGGACAGGAAGGCCACTTGGTACTTACCTTGTACAAGGCCAGTTAAGGATGGAATAAAACGGCGGATCCACAGGCACACGGACGCAGGCCCGCCCATGTTTACAGAACTGTGTACTTGTTACCAATGCAAGAAATAGAATTAGAAGAGGAAGAAGGATTCTGGTCTTCAGTGCTTTGTCTTAAGAATGCCTTTGTTTTGCACTGACATAATAGAAAATAAATTATATTAATTTGTGAAACCCATCGGGTTGGATGCCTAACATTTAGGCCAGAGAAAACAAATCACAACAGATCCATTTGGAATAAAAGAGAAGTTAGCAAGCTTGTATCCCTTGAAAAATCAGATGAGACAATGAATTATAAACAGGAAAGGCTGGGAGCAGGGGAGGAACAGCCCACAGCACTGCTGGAAGTCAGCTGAGGCGCCTCGTGGGACAGCGCGGGCACGACACAACGCTGGGACCGCAGCCTTCCCCGGCACACAGGGATCGTCCGCCTGTTCACAAGGAGTCTGCCAAGCCGACTCCACAGAGATTCCAGGAAATACGAGAAACAAAAGAGAAAACCGAGCCTGTGCCAAGAGTCCTGCTGGCCACCAGGAGGTTGAGGCCTGTACATACTCCCTGAGGACACTGGAGACCCGGCCTTCGGCGCAGGGTCCTCTGTCCTGTTAAATGGCACTAATCCCTTCCCTGCCTACCTCACCAGGGTGTTAGGAGGATCGAGTGATGAGAAGCTGGGCATGAAACCCCTTCATGAAAGCAAAAGCGCTGACGCCTGTAAGTGTAAGGACAATGCCTTGGAAAGATGAAGACTGACAGCAGTTGCCAGGGAGGAAGTTTTTTTTTTTTTTGTAGTTCTGGGGATTGAGCCCAGGGGCATTCTACCTCTGAGCTACACCCCCAGCCCTATTTTTTTTTTTAAACAGGGTCTCACTAAGTTACTGAGGCTGGCCGCAAACCTGCAATCCTCCTGTCCCAATCTCCCAAGTACTGGGATTACAGGCGTGCACCACCACACCCAGCTCTTCCCTACATTTATTTATTTATTTTTTTTTTGCGGTACCGGGGATTGAACCCAGGGGCGTTCTACCTCCGAGCTACACCCCCGGCCCTATTTTTTATCCTTTATTTTGAAACCGGGCCTCACGAAGTTGCGGAGGGCCTCACTAAGTAGCTGAGGCTGGCCGCAAACCTGGATCCTCTGGTCTCTACCTCCCAAGTACTGGGATTACAAGCGTGCACCACCACGCCCAGCTTCTTCCCTACATTTAAACTGTAACTTGAGATCCTCTACATATATGAACTGGACAGTTCAAACAAAAACAAAATAATAAAAAATATTATTATTGTTTTATTATTATTATTATTATTATTATTATATTACTGGGGATTGAACTCAGGGGCATTCTACCTCCGAGCTACACCCCCAGCCCTATTTTATTTTTGTTTTGAAACAAGGTCTTACTAGGTTGATGAGAGTCTCACTACTTCCTGAGGCTGCCCTTGAACCTGAGATCCTCCTGTCTCAGCCTCCTAAGTACTGGGATTACAAGTGTATGCCACCATGCCCAGTTTATAAAAATTATTTTGATTTAATGTCTGGCTTGGCTTTCAAATAAAACCAAAGCTTAAAAGTTTCTCTTTCTTTTGTTGTTTTGTTGTAATGGAGACTAAACCCAGAGACTTTCTACCTCTCAGCTACACCCACAGTCCTATTTTAATTTTGATTTGGAACAGGGTCTCTCTAGGTTCCTGAGGGCCTTGCTAAATTGCTGAGGCTGGCCTTGAACTTAGATCCTCCTGTCTCAGCCTCCCAAGTACTGGGATTAAAGACAAATTCTGTCTTCAAGGAGCTCATTGGCTGGGCGTGGTGGCGCACACTTGTAATCCCAGTACTTTGGGAGGTGGAGACTGGAGGATCCGGGTTTGCGGCCAGCCTCAGCTCTCTCTCTCTCTCTCTTTCTCTCTCTACTTAGTGAGGCCCTCTGCAACTTCGTGAGACCCGGTTTCAAAATAAAGGATAAAAAATAGGGCCGGGGGTGTAGCGCGGAGGTAGAACGCCCCTGGGTTCAATCCCCGGTACCACAAAAAAAAAAAAAAGGAGCTCACTGGGGTGGAGGATGCTAAGCAGGAAAGACAAACCACAAATCACCAGTTACCACTGGGTGATAAAAGCTACAAACAGAGGTACATACAGGTCACCCAGGGTGGGTGCACAGATGAAGGACACCTGACCTGGTTTGGGGGCCAGGAAACTTCTTGGAGGAAACCACCTTAAGAACAAATAGGAGTTATCCAGGCAAAGGAAGGTTGGTGAAAGTGATTCTAGGCAGACAATAGCTCACGCAGGGGCCCAGAGACAAAACAGTGCATTGGCATGATCGCAGCTGTCAGTGCGGCTGGGTGCAGACTTACAGGGAGCTGTGGGAGAGCTGGCGATGAAGAGGAAAGTAGAAGCCACACGTTAGAGTCTAAATCGGCTTCCCCAGATTCAGATGTTGCAGCCGAAATCCCCAGGGTGATGGCCTTTGGAGGAAGGGTCTCTCAGGGGGAATGAGGGTTAGATGAGGTCATGAGAGGGGAATCCCCATGATGGTATTAGTGTCCTCATAAGAAGAGGAAGAGAGACCCAGAGATCCCTCCCTCTCCTCACGATGTGAGCACACAGCAGGAAAGCGGCCATCTGCAAGCAGGAAGAGATTTCCCCAGGCCCTTCCCTCCTCCCCTCCGCCAGAACCACATCGGCTGGAACCTTGACTGTGGGCTTCTCAGTCTCCAGAACTGGGAGAAACAAATTCCTGGTTTTGGGTTTTTTTTTGGGGGGGTCATTTTGTTTTGTTTTTGTGGTTGTGGCGTTTGAACCCAGGGTCATTCTACCACCATACTACACCCCCAGCTCTTTTTATTTTTTATTTTTATTTTTTGGTGGTACTGGGGATTGAATCCAGGGGTGTTCAACCTTTGAGCTACACCTGAGCTACACACCCAGCCCTATTTTATTTTTTTATTTTGAAACAGGGTCTCATTAAGTTGCAAAGGGCCTCACTAAGTAGCTGAGGCTGGCTTTGAACCTGCGATCCTCCTGTCTCAGCCTCCCAAATACTGGGATTACAAGCATGTGCCATCACGCCCAGCTCTTATTTTTTACTTTGAAACAGGGTCTCACTAAGTTGCTGAGAGTCTCACTAAGTTGCTGAGGCTGGCATCAAACCTGGGATCCTCCTGTCTCACCTCAAGTACTGGGATCACAGGTGTGCACCACCATATGCACCTGAAGCGTTTTAAGTAAGGAGTGATAGCTGCAATGTAGAGAATTAATTAATGAAGTGGACCCTGGTCCTAGGAAGATGAGGCTGTTGTTGAAACCATAGCAAGAGTACTGGAAGTGGAGCCGGGCATGGTGGTATACAGTACTTGGGAGGCTGAGACAAGAGGATCAGAGGTTCGAGGCTAGCCTGAGCAGCTTAGTAAGACCCTCAGCAACTTAGCAAGACCCTGTTTCAAAATAAAAAATAAAAAGGACTGGGGGTATAACTTGGAGGTAGAACACCCCCGGGTTCAATCTCCAGTACCAAAAAAAAAAAAAAAAGTGGGAGTGAGCTTGTAGCACAGCAAGACCTGTGTGTGTGACTGGAGTACTGTGAATGGAGACACAAAAGTGAGGTCATTCGTCAAATATGTAAGAGATGTGCCAGAGACCGAGAAGTCAGAGGACAGCCAATTGTTTGGAAAATTTGGCAGAGAAATGGAAGAGAAAAAATAACCACTGTGGAAGGAAAGTCCTAAGGGTTCCTTTCAATTCACACACGCACGTGCGTACACACGCACACACGCGCGTGCGCACACACACACATACGCACACATACACACAGAATAAAAGAAAGGAAAAATTGGAGACTAGTGGATGCGGATGCAGAAGCAAGGTCCTAAAGGCAAGATAAGGGAATAGAAATAAACATAAGAAAGATGAATGCAGCCAGGCATGGTAGTGCATGCCTATAATCCCAGTATTTGAGAGGCTGAGACAGGAGGATCGCAAGTTCAAGGCCAGCCTCAGCAATTTAGGGAGACCCTCAGCAACTTAGCAAGACTCTGTTTCAAAATAAAGAGGGCTGGGGGTTTAGCTCAGAGGTAAAATGCTCTGGGGTTCAATCCCCAGTACCAAAAAATAAAATGAAATAAAAAAGATGAATGCAAACATTTCAAGGAACTAATTTCATGGTAAATGTTTCATGCTTCATTTATTTATTCATGTTTCATTTATTTAATCTCATGCTGTACTTAAATTTATTGGATATTATAGTAAAGGGCCTGGATAACACCATTTTTATATTATACTAGGATTATGGAGGAACTTTTTGTGTGTATGTTTGTGTGTGTGTGTGTGGTTCTGGGGATTGAACCCAGGGGCATTCTACCTCTGAGCTACACCCCCAGCCCGATTTTATCTTTTTTTTTTTTTTTGTGGTACCTGGGATTGAACCCAGGGGCGTTCTACCTCCGCGCTACACCCCCAGCCCTAATTTTTTATACTTTATTTTGAAACCGGGTCTCACAAAGTTGCGGAGGGCCTCACTAGGTAGAGAGAGGGAGAGAGAGAGAGAGAGAGAGAGAGCTGAAGCTGGCAGCAAACCCAGATCCTCCGGTCTCCACCTCCCAAAGTACTGGGATTACAAGCATGTGCCACCACGCCCAGCCTGATTTTATCTTTTATTTTGAAACAGGGTCTCACTAAAT
>PVJS01012076.1:0-36025 GCA_004027185.1 Glis glis | reverse complement strand
CCCACACAGCAGCCCTTTGATACTGTTTTGGTTTCTCAAGAACACTTTCCTACTGGGAAGAAAATGAGCTCACCTGCTGAGATAAAGACCTAGTCTGCTTAGCTGTTCCATTTCTCTCTCTCTACATGAATAAAGATGAGTTTGAATTCTTGTCCTAGAATATCCCCGAGTGAATGTCATCATCCAAGTACCTTAGACCTCATGGAAACCACCAGCCCCACACAACTTCATGACGGGCAGCACCCATCTGCAAAGAGCAAACATGGATCTTCAGGTCTAACAAGAGCAGTTAAAAAATTAAACTAACCTCCAGGCCAGACCAAGGAGCCTCCCATCTGCTCCTCTTCCTTAGGGGTTTCTACTCACAGGGAGCTACTCACAGGGGAGTTCACACCAGAAAAGAAGGTGTGGAATTTGAGTGTCTGCCTCAGTGGGCATATCACCCAGCATGGGTGCATAATTGTCAGTCTGCTGGGTACCACCCCTCTCTACAGGATCCCTTCCCCTACCCCTCTTCCATTCTCTGCTCCCCATTTAGCTCTAAGATGGGAAAGGGAGATTTTTCTCTCTCCCCCACACACATACACATCACGACTTTGTATATTTCTTTGGAAACTCATTTTTTGTGTGTGTGGTGCTGGGGATTGAATCCAGGGGCATTCTATCTCCCAGCTACATCCCCAGCCCTATTTTAGTTTTATTTTGAAACAGGGTCTTGCTTGGTTAATGAGTTTCATTACTTGCTGAGGCTGTCCTCGAACCTATGATCCTCCTGTCTCAGTCTCCCAAGTACTGGGATCACAGGTGTGCACAACCACACCCAGCTTTGGAAACTGTTTTTGCCCCTCATCTCAACTCTGGGCAATGAATAATGTTCACACCCTAATTTAACATTTGTAGACTTTCTCCCATCCTAATCCCATTGGATACTTTAATACACTAGATAGGAATCAGACCAAGACTGTTCACTTTCTCACCAGGAATGTGAGTTCCTTGGAAGCAGGTACCAAATGTCTTCTTGTATTTTTTTTCTTTAAAATTCACTGGATGTTTTCTCTCCACTCTATTTAGTAACATATGAATCCATTGCCTTTTGTTTAATAATGGCTAACATCAGTTGAGCATTTACTAAATGCTAAACATTTTGCATGGATCCTTTCACTTAAGTCTCATAACCATGCTATGAGGTAGATATTATTTGCATCATTTAACAGACCAGGAAACAAGGTTCAGTACCTAAGGTCACATATCTAGTAAGAGGTAGTCAGTACCTAAACTCAGATAGTCCTAGAGTTCAACCTTGTACAATACAGCTTTCCTAGGATGCTTTGTTACTGTGTATATACATTTTAATTTTCAGGTGGGTTTATGCTTGGTCAAAGATAAACCCGGCCAAACACTTCAACTGCCTTTTTTCTTAGCAATAAAGAAACTCCTCACCAGGCATGGTGGTGCATGCCTGTAATCCCAGCACTTGGGAGGCTGAGACAGGAGGGCTGCAGGTTCTAGGCTAGCCTTGGCAACTTAGTGAGACCCTGTTTCAAAATAAAAAAATAAAATAAGCCGGGCATGATGGTGCATGCCTGTAATCCTAGTACTTGGGAGGCTGAGACAGGAGGATCGCAGGTTCGTGGCCAGCTTCAGCAACTTAGTGGGGCCCTCTGCAACTTAGTGAAACCCTGTTTCAAAAAATAAAAAATAAGATGGGCCTGGTGGCACAGGCTTGTAATCCCAGTACTTGGGAGGCTGAAACAGGAGGATCACAGGTTTGAGGCCAGTCTCAGCAATTTAGCAAGACCATGTTTCAAAATAAAAAATAAAATACAGGGCTGGGGGTATAGCTCGAAGGTAGAACGTACCTGAGTTCAATCCCTAGCACCAAAAATTAATTAATTAAATAATTAATTAAATAAATAAAAGTAGGGCTGAGGGTGTAACTCAGAGGCAGAATGCCCCTGGGTTCAATCCCCAATACCACACACACTAAAATAAAATAAAATAAAATAAAATAGGGCTAGGGGTGTAGCTCAGAGGTAGAATCCCCCTGGGTTCAATCCTCAATACCATACAAAAAAAAAAAAAAAAGTCTCCAGGCGGCTAACCCAGACCTAGACTTGACCGATAAAGAGATGCCGGGCTGGAGGGCAGCAATCTGGAGCCACCCCTCTGGCGCTCTGGGGTTCAGGCTCAGCGTTAGCCCGGGCGTGGCCTTTCAGCTCTCCAGTTACACTCCGGGTTGCTCCACCCCGTGGGAAAGGCGGGCGGCTGTGCTCCTTGGGGAATCCAGTTTTCTCACCATTTTACACGGGAAGAAACTGGTCCTCAGAGGAGTGAATTATGATCAAGGACACAAAATGAGCTACTCACGGCGGCCCGACGTCACTACGTTTATCCCATTAAGAATAGTAGCCGGGCGTGGTGGTGCACGCTTGTAATCCCAGTACTTTGGGAGGCGGAGACCGGAGGATCCGGGTTCGCGGCCAGCCTCAGCTCTCTCGCTCTCTCTCTCCCTGTCTCTCTCTCTCTCCCTAGTGAGGCCCTCCGCAACTTCGTGAGACCGGTTTCAAAATAAAAGCATAAAAAATAGGGCCGGGGGCGTAGCGCGGAGGTAGAACGCCCCTGCGTTCAATCCCCGGTACCGCAAAAAAAAAAAAAATAGTAACGTCTGAGCCGGGAGAGAACTCAGAGACCGCCCTGGAATTGGTCGGGTTGCCCAAAGGGAGGAGGCGGTTCCGCCCTCGGCCACGCCCTTGTCGCAGGCCACGCCCTCGCCCTCGCCGCAGGCCACGCCCCCGCCGCCTCCGATCAGGAGCCGCAGCCAATCGGGAAGCCGCGCCCGGCCGGCAGTGACGTGCCCCGCCCTACGGCCGCGGGATTCAAACTCCCGGAAGCGGCGTTGGCCCGCAGGCTGCGGCTGGGCGGACTCGAGCGCTGCGCTTCTCCTCAGGTGTGGCGGCTCCGGGTAGGCTATCGCAGAGGGTCGCTGAGGCGGTCCGGGGCCGCGAGGGAGGCCGGGGAGAGGGCACATCGCGGCCGCCGGCCCCTGCCTCTGCTCGCCTGATGTATGCCCCTTCCCGGGCTCCCTCGCTGCGTTGCTGGGCACCCCGCCGGGGCCCCTCGGCCGTCGTATTTCCTCCTGTGGACTTAGCGGTGCGGATTATCACCTCCTTACGAGAGGCGCAGCGAGGCCAGTGACTCGGCTAAGGTCTTCGTTAGTAGGTTTTTGCTGACTGGCAAGCGCTTTCGTGTCCCTTCTACAAACACCTTCACTTTACAAGTGAGAAAACAAGTGCCTCTTTTAAAAAAATAATTTTTTTTTTAGTTTTTCTTTTTCTGTCTCTGCCCACGTGAGATCTCATGTGAGGGGTTTCGTACGATTTGCCTACCCTTGTACAATACATGGTCCGTGATAGCTAGCTAGCTTGTGTTTACTGGATTGAAGGGCTTCTTTTGGTCACCTCCTGTCCAGCGTGACTAGATCACTTCAGCTAATCAACATAATTTCTAAGCATCTGCTGACAAAAAATGTCAAGGTACAACCCCTGAAATCATTGTTGAACGATTGAAAAAAAAGGAAAGGTTGAAGCGGGTATGACTGGGTACCACATCATGTGGGGGGCTCTATCCTTGACTAAGTTCACAGAGAATGGCTTTCTGAAGAAAACGCCACTGTGAGGTAAGGTCTGAACATGGGATTCTGTGGATGACTGGAATAGAAAATGTAGGAAAAGGAGGTTGGTAAGACTACAGTGGTGGGGAGATGCTAGCAGAGTCTAGGCCAGAGGCTAGAAACAATAGTTATTCACTGCATGATTTTGGAAAGGTTAGGAAGCAGATGTCCTGTGTTATTTCAAGTTATGGTGATCCATATTTCCACCGTTTTTTTCTTCTCAACGACTTGGTAGTTTTCTGTCCTATCAGCCCAGTTTATCAAGTTCATAGTATGCTATCAACAGAAGCACACAGAAAGGAAAGGAACTTCCTGTGGCAGCAAGTTCCTGAGATACCATAACCTCACCTTTGCCTCAGCAGATTTACTGTTTCCCTTAGTCTTTGACCTTATAATGGGCAAAAATCCAGGATCAACCTTTTGATAAATCATTTATTCAGTTCAGTCTACAAAGTTCGGGTATTTTTAGACTTTCTGCCTTCACACAGGACCACCTTACAAGTCACTTCCCCAGCATCCTATCTAAGTAGATTGCCCCTGTTTTACTGGTATCATTATCTCTGTACTCTGTTCACTTCCTGTGTATTATTACAGTCTGAGAATCTGTGAATCTGTTTCCTGTCTGTTGCCTGCTTCCTTTACCTACACTGAAAGCTCCATACCATCAGAGAACATTTTTTTTCCTACCAGTTTGTGCCTAGTGTTGATTAGGGTGCTTGGTAAATAGGCTCTATAGTAATTTTTGAGTGCATTAAAGGTCTTTTTTTTTTTGGTGGTTCTGGGGATTGAACCTATGGGCATTCTACCTCCGAGCTACACCCCCAACCCCTTTTGATTTTTCGTTGTGAAACAGGGTCTCACTAAGAGCTGAGGCTGCCCTTGAACCTGCGATCCTCCCGTCTCAGCCTCCCATGTACTGGGATCACAGGTGTGCACCACCATGCCCAGAGCCACCATCCCTGGCATATTAAAGGTCTTATACTTCTCTAGGTTCCTTACACACATTGCCATTGTTTTACCCTGGGACACATGAGGTGGAAACATGTTTTTTAACGTCCCTAATGAAGAGTTACTATTTATTTATTTATTTATTTATTTATTTATTTATTGTGGTGCTAGAGATCAAACCGAAGGCCTTGCATATGCTAGGCAAGCACTCTACCACTGAGTTGTATCCCCAACCCTAGAGCTACTTTTACATACTATTTATATATATATAGCATGTTTCACTCTATATTTTACCTGCTAGAGTTCTTATTATATACTTGCTTCTAAATTGTCATCAAGTAGTGTTAGCAGATATGAAGCTTCTCCTTCCTTAATTTGGTCCCTTGTTCTTAATTCCCTTCATTCCCGAATCCCCTGAGTATCCTGCCTCTTTTTCTATAAATGTCTCTTCTTGGATTTTCCTCACTTCTTCCAAGTGTGCTTTCTCAAGTGCCTATTAAGTTAGAGCTGAAATAGACATACCCTCTAAAGCAGAGGATGTTGAATAATGACATTTCAGTGCCAATAAATTCAGAATTAGATTTACCAACAGCTTTTTATTCTTGGGTATGGTGATTATGACCTACTTCTTTCAGGCTTCATTTAATAATGGTCCCCTCCTTTTTTTTTTTTTTTTTTTTGGTACTGGGGATGGAATCCAGGAACATTCTACCTCTGAGCTATACCCCCAGTCCTTTTTTATTTTGAAACAGGATCTTGCTAAGTTGCTGAGGGTCTTGGTAAGTTGCTGAGGCTGGCTTCAAACCTGTGATCCTTCTGTCTCAGCCTCCCAAGTGCTGGGATTACAGGTGTGCAACACTGCAGCTGGCTCTCCATTGGTTTTTTGGTTTTTTTTTTTTTGTTTTTGTACTGGGAACAGAACTCGGGGCATTCTACTTCTGAGCTACACCCCCAGCCCTTCTTATTTTTCATTTTGAAACAGGGTCTAGCTAAGTTGCTGAAGCTGGTCTCGAACCTGTGATCCTATCTCAGCTTCCCAAGTACTAGGATTGCAAGCATGCGCCACCATTCCCGGCTCTGTTTTTTTTTTTTTGTGAGTGTGTGTGGTGCTTGAGATGGAATTCAGGGGCCTTCTACCTCCAGGCTACACTTCCTGCCCTATTTTATCTTTTATTTGGAAACAGGGTCTTGCTAAGTTGCTGAGACCCTCACTAAGCTGCTGAGGCTGGCTTCGAACCTGCAATCCTCCTGTCTCAGCCTCCCAAGAACTGGGATTACAAACGCGCGCCACCACATTCGGCTGTTCTCCGTTGTTTTTAAACAAAAAATTTCAACTAAACTCTATCATGCTGGGCTTGGTGGTACACACCTGTAATCCCAGTACCTGTGATGCTGAGACAAGAGGATCGCAGGTTTGAGGCCAGCCTCAGCAACTTAATGAGCCTTTCTGTATAAAAAATAAAAAAGGCTGGGGGTAGAATGCCCCTGGGTTCAATCCCCAGTACAAAGAAAAAAAAAACCAAAAAACAAACAAGCAAAAAAGCCATATCACATGTACAGAACACTGCACAAAACGTAAGTATGCAAATTGACATTTTTAGAAGGTGAATACTCCCCATGTATCAACCACCTGAGATTTGTAAAAATAATTGTTACAACACTGCGGAAGTCTTCTTCCGTCTTTGCTCTGGATATATCATTCCTATTTAGAACAGAATAGGTTGTTAGACCTATTTCATTTAAATTTTTAAACTCGGACTCATAAAATACAACTGATTTTATTTTTACAGACCATTTCAGAGATGTCTTCCCGAAGTCCCAAAGATTTAATGAAGAGTAAATGGGGATTGAAACCTGGTAACTCCAAATCAGAAACTGCATTAGAGAAATTTAAGGGAGAAATTGCAGCTTTAAAAACATCCGTGGATGAAATCACAAGTGGAAAAGGAAAGCTGACGGATAAAGACAGACACAGACTTTTGGAGGTAAACAGTCTTTCAACCCTTTAAGTTGTAGTAAGCTTTCTTAGAAAATAATGAATTATGGTTTCCTGATGCTACCTTATTATTTTTGCCATTATCCTTGTCCCACCCAGTTTATTAGTTTTGGAAAGTTGACCTAGGATTTGGAATCCAAAGTAAGCATCTTAATTTCCTACTATGACTTTGTCAACTTTTTGATGTACTTAAGTTTTTGTTAACTTCTCTTGCTTTTTAAATGTAATTGAGTATGTGTTTTAAGGTTATCAGGTACAGTTTGTTTCAGGAATAAAGACATCTTGATTAATAGTTTTGCACCTTCAACACAATACCATAATCTGTTTTTCATTATTTAAAACAAAGTAATAACATAATTCATAATTCCTCCTATAGCTTTTTGGTAATTTAGCTTAATTACATGAATATTCTTGATAATTTTTCTTATGTTATATCTTAGTCTATTTTCTGTTGCTACAACAGAATGCCACAGACTGGATAAAACTACACAGATTTAAAAGGGAAAGAAATTTATTTGGCTCATGATTCTGGAGACTGGAAAATCCCATAGTATGGTACTGGCATCTGGAGAGAATCTTTGTACTACATCATAACATAGTAGAAGGGCGAGCAAACACATGACAGAGAAAATGCTATGCTCCAGGGGCCAGGCTTACTTTTCATTTATTTATTTATTTATTTATTTATTTATTTATTTATTTATTTATTTATTTTGTGGTACTGGGGATGGAACCCAGGGGCCTTCTACTTCCGGGCTACACCCCCAGACCTATTTTGTTTTTCATTTGGGAACAGGGTCTCGCCAAGTTGCTGAGGGCCTCATTAAGTTGCTGATGCTAGCTTCAAACCTGCGATCCTCTTGTCTCAGCCTCCCAAGTACTGGGATTACAAGTGTGTGCCACCACGCGCGTGGCTGCAGGCTTACTTTTACAGCAACCAACTCTTTGTGAGACTGACCCAATCCTGAAACAACTACATTAATCCATTCATGAGGGCAGCTCTCAGGACCCAGTCACCTCTTATTAGGCCCTACCTCCCAACCTTGGTACACTGAGGATTAAGTGAATTTGGGAAGATACGTTCAAACCATAGCATACTATATTTAAGATTGTTAAACATACTGGATTACTGTTTTCATGTGTGTGTGTGTATGTGTGTTTGTGTGATGTTGGGGATGGAACACAGAGGCATGAGAAAGCTAGGCATGTGCTCCACCACTGAACTACTACTACTCCCAGCCCCTTGTTTTCACTGTTTTTAAATTGACTGCATAACTTAGAAGTGCTCTATTTCTATGCTTTTTAGAATACTGCATTACTCATTGGTGTACTTTAAGGATAGTGTGCCATTCTTATATCTCTTTTTTGATGTAGGAGAGGAGAAAGTACCCAATAATCATATAATCTGGTTTTCTGTTAGTTCACTAGCTATAAGAAATAAAATCTATCCATTTAGGATATCCTAAATCCTCTTTCCATTTCAGGATGTTAAATAGTATTCAGATTTCCTTGTAAATGCTTAAAAATCCATTTTATCATTCATAGTGGCTGCTTTCCAAGTAATCTTTGTTTTCAGGTTCTTTGAGGTAAAATTTTTATATGTATTGGCATTTTGTGTGCTGTTAAACTATGTTATTTAGAGACACATCATAATACGGAATGATTTATTATTTTAACAGCATAAATTGAGATAGATACTTATTCAAGCATTAAGAAATGAACCATCGCCAATTCATAGATACAATGGTTATTTTGCAACCTGGTAAAGGAATTTTATAGCTTTCTTTACAGATATCTTTCTAGTTCATTCCACTTTGGATAAGCACTGAATGCTTTGTTCCTTTATAATCAGTTGCAATTAAACTTCTGTAATTAAATTTCTCTACCCATTTTTTCTAATTGTGCCTGTTAGAACTACACAGAACAAGTCCGTCTCTTATCCACATTGACAATTTATCAGATATTTGAGGAAATCTTGCTTCCTCTTGCTTTTCTGCAGACCAACCTCATATTCTTCAGCTTCTCTGGCTTCTTATCACCCTCAACACTTTGTGATTTGTTTGTATCCCTCCTGAATTATGCACTCAGAATTAAACACAGGGCCCCCAACTTTTTTTTTTTTGGCAAACACAGATCGAAATAGCACTGATATACCTACTTATCTGAACACTACTCTATTAAAGCCAGAAGTCATATGGCTCTGTATCTGTGTTGTACTACTGATTTGATTTAAGCTTGTGGCCAACTAAGATCCCCTCTTCATTTTCATATTAATAACCATCTACCTAAACTGTAATTTTCCCATTTTATTTTTGGACAGTGGCTTCTTTTTTCTCCATAATTGCAAGTTTTGACCTCCTTAGCCTAGTCATTCTTTTTGTGTGTGTGTGTGTGTGGTACTGGGGATTGAATCTGGGGCATTTTACCTCTGAGGTAACTTCTAACCCTATTTTATTTTTTTTATTTTGAGACAGGGTCTCACTAAGTTGTTGGGGCTGACCTCAAACTTAGAATCCTCCTTCCTGTATGAGCCTCCCAAATACTGGGATTACAGGCATGCACCACCATGCCTGGCAAAGTCTAGTCATTCTAATAATCATTTCTATCATCTTTTTATTGGTTCTTTTCCCCTTATGCAGAAGCAGTGTAGCAGTGTACTTATTTATCTTTCAAATCTTGGAAAATATTGAACATTTCCTGTAAAGATCACCTTCTGGATTCACTATCAAATAATTTATCCACAGTAAACTGGTGAATGAATGCATCTTTATCTGCTGTAACATTCTGTAACTTTTCAATTCGGCTTACTCAAGTTCATTAAAAAGCATGTATACCTTGTAGGACCCACATTTGGCATTTAGGTTTTTAAGCTCTGATGTGATGGAGGGAGGATTCTCAAGTACTCAAGAGAGCCGGCCTTCCTTCAGTTTTCCCTCACCACCCTTGACAGACATGATTTCTCCTTTCCCTGTGTCTGTGCCCCCTGGCTGTTTGTGCATGTTAACTAGAGCACATATCACATTAATGTATTGGCTTATCTCTCCGTGAACTGTCCGAGCGTAGAACTTGTCTTCCTCTTCTTTTCTGGTCCTGGTATCATAAAGCCAACTTGATATATAATAACACTTCATAAATGCTTATGGAATTACATCACTTAGCTGGATGTTTGACCTGGCTTTGTTCTAAGTTTCTTCTTAGTTTCTATCTAGAAAATTCGAGTTCTTGAAGCTGAGAGGGAGAAGAATGTTTATCATCTCACAGAGAAGGACAAAGAAATCCAGCGACTCAGAGAGCAGCTGAAGGCCAGATACAGTACTAATTCATTGCTTGAACAGCTGGAAGAGAAAACAAAGGAAGGCGAAAGGAGGGAGCAGTTGTTGAAATCCTTATCTGAAGAGACTGATGTGCTGAAGAAACAGTTGTCTGCCACCTCAGCAAGACTTGCTGAGCTCGAAAGCAAAGCCAGTACACTTCATGTATCACAGGTGCTGATAAATTCTTTCTACTCGGATTTCTCTCTGGTACAATTTGTAATACTTATGAAGAATGTTAAAGCATGTTAACCAAATGATGAGATATCATAGTAAACTTACAGGTCACTTTCCTGGATCCAGA
Source organism: Glis glis (assembly GCA_004027185.1). Lineage (NCBI taxonomy): Eukaryota > Metazoa > Chordata > Mammalia > Rodentia > Gliridae > Glis > Glis glis. The sequence goes on along the minus strand of PVJS01012076.1, from coordinate 25,796 downwards.
ACTTGGTATGGCCACTTGCTAGCTATGTGACCCTGAACAAATTCCTTAACCTCTAGCCTTAGAGACAATGCTAGAGTCCACCAGACCCCTTTCCTAAAGCTCAGTTACCACCTCAATAAATCTGGATAAAAGCTGGGCATGGTGGCACACACCTGTAATCCTAGTACTTGGGAGGCTGAGACAGGAGGATCTCCACAGTCATTCAGAGATCCAGGTTGCTCCCTTCTAGGGGCATCAAGGTTCAAGGCCAGCCTCAGCAACTTCGTGAGACCTTGTTTAAAAACAAAATAGAGCCGAGCGTGGTGGCACATGCCTGTAATCCTAGTACTTGGGAGGCTGAGACAGGAGGATCATGGGTTTGAGGCCAGCCTTAGCAACTTAGTAAGACCGTGTTTCAAAATTAAACAAACAAAAAATAAGATAAGGCTGAGGGTATGGCTCGGAGGTAAAATGGTCCTGGGTTTAATTCTCAGTGCCAAAAATAACCCCGCTAAAAATACTAATTAAGCTAGGTGCAGTGGTGTGCATCTATAATCCCAATATTTGGGAGGCTGAGATAGGAGGATCACAGGTCTGAGGCCAGCCTCAGAAATTTAGCAAGACCCTCTTTCAGAACAACAACAAAAAAGGCTGGTGTAGCTCAGAGGTAGAATGCCCCGGTTCAGTCATCAGTACCAAAAGAAAATACTGATGGTTAAATGTGAGAATGTTGAGCCAGGCGTAGTGGCGCACACTTGTAATCCCAGTACTTTGGGAGGCGGAGACCGGAGGATCCGGGTTCATGGCCAGCCTCAGCTCTCTTGCTCTCTCTCTCTCCCTCTCCCTCTTTCTCTTCTTAGTGAGGCCCTCTGCAACTTCGTGAGACCCGGTTTCAAAATAAAGTATAAAAAATAGGGCCGGGGGCGTAGCGCGGAGGTAGAACGCCCCTGCGTTCAATCCCCGGTACCGCAAAAAAAAAAAAAAAATGTGAGAATGTTTGTAAATGGCCTAGCATAGTGCGTGGCATATACTAAGTGCTCTATAAAAGGTTATTTATGATCAAACCTTTAATTCTTTTGGAAATTTGGACATTTGAATAATACACAATTATTAATACCACCTATAGAAGACAATCTATAGCTTTCAAATATAATGTCTCAGTACTGTTACCCTTTGGGGTAGACACAGCGATCTGACCTGTACATTTATGTATAACTTTCATAAGTAGGCAATTGAGTGTTTCTCTAAATGAGTGCAAAGAGGTTGAGTTTTCCCAGAGAATTTCCACAGAGCTGAAACTTATGAAACATTACAGTCAGATCCCAAGTGGTTGATTACAGTCTTTCCTTGAAGTTCAAGAGTTAGTTTCTCTACTTTTTTGTTTTTTCCATACTGGGGATTGAACCCAGGGGCACTCTACCACTGAATTACATCCCTAGCCCTTTTTATTTTATTTTGAGACAGGTTCTTACTAAGTTGCCCAGGTTGACCTCAAACTTGTAATCCTCCTGCCCTAGCCTCCTGAGTAGCTAGGATAAAAGGCGTTTACCACTACGCCCAGCGAGTTTCTCCACTTTTAATATGAAATGCAAATCTTTTTTTTTTTTTGGTACATATTCTGCCACTGAGCTATACCCCCATTCCTTTTTATTTTTTATTTTGAAACAGGGTCTCACTAAGTTGCTGAGAGTCTCACTAAGTTGCTGAGGCTGGTCTTGACCCTGTCATCCTCCTGTCTCAGCTTCCCAACTACTGGGATTTTAGGCATGTGCCACCACACCTGGTTTGAAATGCAAATCTTAAAGATGTATTCTTAAAATAATTTTGTGGGTCATCCAGTGTTGATTTCTGCTCCAACTGCGTAACAAACAGCCTTAGGTCTCTACATCTTTCCCAGGAAATGTTGATCTTCCCGCATGTCAGCATGTAGTGTAGGTGGAGTGGAGGAGGCTCTGCCCCACGGTCATTCCGAGCTCCAGGTTGCTCCCTTCTAGGGGCTTCTCCATCTCTTAGGATGGAGCCTTCCACTAGATGCCCTGTGGACAGCTTTGAGACAGCACACGTGGAGGGTGCCTAGGAGGGCTTGGGGCCAGGTTCAGGGATCAGCGTATTTCACTTCTGCCCACACTTCATTAGACAGCATTCATCACAGGTTCCACTAACCACAGGTGAGGCTGGGAAACAATCTAGTGTGCCCGGGGGAAAAAAGAAAAGGATTTAATGAAACCTCTGTCATGGTTCTCACCTGGAGGGCTAAATTATACTAGGGTGAGTGAATAGAGCATCTTTGGGAAGAAATATATATATATATATATATATATATATATATAAATTTATATTTTGGGCTTCCTTGTCAGCATTCACACAAATCTCTTTTGTTAAGGCTGATATAAAAAACAAACCTGAAATACAGCTCTTTTCTGAGCGTGTTGGCTAGCGTAGGTGCATAGCTACCAACTTCCCCTTTTTTTCCTCTGTGAAAAAAGGAAGAAAAAAAGAGGAGAGAAATTCCATTTTTAGTTCCATATAATATATATGAACTAACACTAACTAATGCTATTACAGGTTGAGCATCCTAATTCATAATGCTCCTAAACCTGAAACTTTTTGAGTGCTAATGTGGTACCACAAGTGGAAAATTTCCCACCTGATCTCATGTGGCCGCCAGTCAGAATGCAGACACACTAAACTTGTATAAAATTACCTTCCGGCTATGTGTATAAGGTGTATGTGAAACATAAATGAATTGTGTGTTTAGAGATGAGCCCCACCCCCAAGATAATCTCATTATATACATGCAAATATTCCAAATGCTGAAAAAATAAAAATATGAAATAAAAACTTCTGGTCCTAGCCTTTTCAGATAAGGGATACTCAACCTGTACTAATACAAAATATAATTCTAGAAAAACACTTTTTATCTCTTGTTTGACAATTTATATTTTTCAGATTTCATTGAAATAGCCCAGTTGTTTTGTTTGAACTCCTTTTGGTAAAAACCACTGGTTATTCATATGCACTAAAGGCTGTTCTGGTGACCCTGGGGTTCAGAGGACCTCAGAAGTCAACTTAGATCTGCAATCTCAGGGTTTCCAGCTTGTTTAGGAAGCTTCCAGGAGATCTTAATTCTGACAGTGATCCCCTAGTAAGTATCATCTGGGGATTGATGCTTCACCGCCTGATGCCAGGTCTGGATTTGCGGATTCCCCTGAGACATTTACTATATTTTTATGGAACTAAATATAATGTGGAAACTTATATTGTTAAATGTATGGTGTTAACTAATATTGGATTATTTACAGACTGTCGCTGCGAGCTGCTTGAACTCATCAATGAATAATATCCATGAAATGGAAATGCAGCTGAAAGATGTAAGTTCATTTCTTTTAAGTTTTGGGTAAAGGGGACTAATTCATCTATTCTTAAATTTTGTAGAAGTTGGCAGCATTAGGGTTGTGACCTGAAAAAAAAATCTAGTGATGAGATAGGAGCACTGAGTTTGCGATCATAGCCTAAGTCTCTCCAGGCATTCAGAAGCCATTTCCTCTCAGCGCAGTCTCTTTAGAAAGCCCTAGATATTACCCACTACTGCCAAATACCTGAACAACATCCCTTCTCTACATAAATCTAATTTGCCCAACTATTTTATTATTATAATGTAATGTAATTTATAGTTTCTTTTTGTTTATCTCTGCAAGATGTACTCTTTAGTTTGAAATCTTTCTTTTAGAGCAAGGATTTGCTTTTATAGTTTGAAAAGGGAATGCATTCTTTGTACAAACAGTACTGTTCTCTAGAATTTGATATGAGGTTATTTTAGATATAAGATAAAGCTATATTATTTCAAACTTAGTCTTAAATGGATAGGTAAGTTATGCTGGGAATTGAATAAACTGAGGACACAGGACTGCTATTCACAGTGTGTCTTTTCAAGTTTAATATTAGATATATGAAATATCAAATCCTAGATTTAATTATTAGGTCAGTAGGTAGGTATTTTGATTGCAGAAATCTTACTGGCATGCTCTACCCTGATAAGCATGCTCTTAAGATTCCTGTTTTATTTAATCTAGCAAGTGTCCCTTGAAGTCTATTTGATCTTAAGAAGAATTTAAATCTCCCAAGCATCTGTATTTGGGTGCTACAGTACCCTAACTGAAATAAACAATATCACTTTTAAAAAGCCATCAAAATAGTTTATTTTGCATGTTACATATTACACTGACCTTTGCCATTCAATGTATATTAGTACCTACCTATAAGATGCACATATTCTTGGATAATTCACCTGACACACCTCCTGTTTTCCTGTATTCACTCCACTTCTATCGTTGTCTGCTCTTCAGTATCCCTTGAAGGCACCACCTTTTCTCTTTCTGTCCCTCTGCCTGGAACACTCTTCCCCCAGAAGAATGTTTCCTCTTGTTCAGGTCTTTGGAGTGTCCCTAACCTTGTTCAGTTCTTTACTTAAATGTCACTTTCTTGGGGGGAGACAAGCAGAGGGGGTTCCCTACCCTCCTTGTCTAAAATTATAGCTCCCAGACAATTTCTGTTTCCCTTTTCTGCTCCCGCATCATATATTACTGTTAAGCTTACAATCTATTTTACTTTCTTCTCTTATTAGAGAAGACAAGTTATATGAACACATGTTATATGAAGGAAGGGTATTTGCTTGTTTTGTCCATTGCCGTCTCCCCAGTGTCTTGAACATTTGAAAGAATGACCAAATGGAATGTTGTGAAATTTCTTGTTTTACTAGTGTCTCTTCTAGAAAAGAACTGGAAATAGATGCTATTGTCTTAAACTCATTTGTGATTCTTAGCTTCCTAGCACTAACTGCTTCATATAGCACCTTAAATTATTTTTAGATAATGACCATTCTTTTTATGAAATTCACTTTGAAATATTACACATTTATGTCCAATCTTTTTGTTATGTTTTATCTTCTGGTGTTAAGGATTATTTAAGGATTGTGCTTTCTGTTCTGTTTTACCTCAGAGAGGCTTTCAGACAAATGCAGTAAAATGTAATCCAACTCACCTTCAAATGGTCTAGATTGAGCAGTGTTTCTCAGACTGCATGAATCTGGGGAGCCTTCTTGAAATGCAGATTCTGACTTAATAGGTCTGGAGTGGGGCCTGAGATTCTGCATTTCCAGCGAGCTCCCAGGTGGTGCTGCGGCTGGTCCTGGGACCACACTTTGAGAACCATTAACTTGTGTTCCAGAAGCAAGAGATGGTTAGCACCAGTTTTCCTTTTGGGATCTCAGCAAATCTTTAAGACCCAGAAAAGAGTTGTTGTTGGAGGACTTAGGGAACAGAGAAAGAGACATTTCAGTCCTCAGTGCTCATGCTGGTGCATTATTTGGCTTTTGAGAGCCAAATAATGGTGGTTCCAGTCCCTTTGCCCCCCTCAAAGTTCCCAGAAAACTTCCTGTAGAGGTGTGCCCACCATATATACGTTTATAGGGCTTATTATTATTGTTGTTGTTATTGTTTTGGTACTGGGGATTGAACCCAGGGGCATTCTACTTCTGAGCTATACTCCCAGATCTTTGTACTTTTTGTTTTGAAACAAAGTTTCACTAGGTTGCTGAGAGCCTTGCCATATTGCGGAGGCTGTCCTTGTACCTGCCATCCTCCTGTCTCAGCCTCCCAAGTACTGAGATTACAGGCGTGTGCTACCATGCCTGGTTTATAGGGCTTATTTTAAAGCCCTAAAAACCTATGTCTACCTTTCTTAAGACCTAACTCTATCATTCCTCAGCTTCCATGTAGATATGGCTGACATTTTGAAATACTTCCCAGAGTTAATGCCATAAAAACTGCCAAAGGTCAGTATTTTTAGTATTTGAATTATGTTAGTACGAACTAGATCAAAACAAATAGCTAAAAGGTAGTTTTAATAGGCATTTCTTGCTCTTAATTTAAAATATCTAATTTTTAAATTGAACTTAGAGAAGATAAATAATAATTATTTAAAACGTTTTTTTAATCTGGAAGAAATGCAAATGAATAGAGAAATTCCAAGAATGAGAATGGAACATTTATTTTATTTCATTTTATTTTGTTATTTTGAATACTGGGGATTGAACCCAGGGGCATTCTACCTCTGAGCTAGACCCTCGGCCTTTCTTAAAAAAAAAATTGAAACAGGGTCTCGCTAAGTTGCTGAGGGTCTCATTACATTGCTGAGACTGGCCTGGAACTTGCAATCCTCCTGTCTCAGCCTCTCAACTGCTGGGACTATAGGTAAGCCCCTCTGCTCCTGGCTGAGAATGGTACATTTAATGCCCATATACCCTTTACCAAAATTCTACCATTATTAACATTTTGCCCCATTTTTCACTCTCTTTTTCTCCTTCACCCCATCCTCACACATACACACATAGTATTTTTTCTAAACCATTCAAGAGAGCTTACACATAACCCTCACTCTGTAAGCCTAAATATTTCAATGTGTTTTTCCTAAGAAGGGGAATATTTTCTAACATGACTGACTATAGCTCAGATAGCAATCTCAGTACCTTTAACGTGGACATAATACTTCTGTCCAATCAATTGATCACATTTTAAAAATTCCTCCAGTACAGGCAAATATTTTGCCTACAGTAGAATTTTTGCCCACAGAATGTCTAATGGAGCCCTATCAAAACAGGAGCAAGAACATTAGCTGCACCCCACAGGACTTCACTTCTGTCCACACTCTACGTGTGTGTGTGTGTGTGTGTGTGTGTGTGTGTGTGTGTGTGTCTTGCACTGGGGATTGAACCCACGGGCATTCTACCTCCAAGCTACACCCCCAGCCCTATTTTAATTTTGCAGCAGGGTCTTGCTAGGTTGATGAGAGTCTCATTACTTGCTGAGGCTGTCTTTGAGTATGTGATCCTCTTGTCTCAGCCTTCTAAGTACTGGGATTGCATGCATGCGCCACCACGCCCAGCTCACATTCTATATTTTTATTGATAAGTTGGATGTAAATGTTAAGTGCATGCCTCACAAATGTGTAGATAACACAAGATAGGATAACTATGAAATGATGACTCTAAAGATTCAAAACTAACATCAGTGTTTATTGATAGCTATACAATCCATTCATTGTAGAGGAAAGAGCAGATGCATACAATCAGAAGAGGCTCGGAGGAAAGAAATGTTTACTTTATTGAAATAATATCGCCATCATGTGGCCTTTTAGAATATTGCCTCTTAAATTCTAAACTAATGTGCATTTTTGTTTCATTTCAAAAAAATATTGACAGGTTCATTTAAAAGAAAATAATTTCATAACCATCCAATGCTGATTGGATTAAATTATTTGGATTAAAATTTAAAATATTAAATTTAATATAAAATTAGGTTTCTTTTAATTTGTAGGTATTTGGATATACACATGCTCTCTGAGTCATACAATGCTACCTCTTTTAGCATGAACACAAGGTCCTCATGAGTCTTTTCTTTGAATGATTCATAGAGGATGGCAGTGGATCCAAATATGAGGATGACTACTGCAGCCCAATTTGAGATAGGCCATGAATCTTAGCAATCTTCTCAACTATTCTGTTTAAGATGTTAGTATTCATATTTCTTTGAGGCTGATTATTTTCCCCAACTTTTATTATGAAAAATTACTAATATACAGGAAAGTTGAAAGAAAGTACATTTAGCAATCATAGATCTACCACTAGGATTCAACATTGAGACCTTTTTTTATGGTACTGGGAATTGAACCCAGCGATATTCTACCTCTGAGCTACACCCCTATCCCTACTTTATTATTTTTCATTTTGAAACAGGGCATCGCTAAGTTGCTGAGGCTGGCCTTGAACCTGTGATCCTCGTGTCTCAGCCTCCCAAGTAGTGGGATTACAGGTGTGTGCCACCTTACCAGGTGAGATAGATTCTTTAAATCAAATTGCTACAATGAAAATAGCCATCCATAGAACTTTACATTATTGAGGGTGTAATACAGAATGGATATACAATATCTGTATCTTGACAAGTGAACACTTAAGCAACACAAGGAGAACTACTGTTACAATTGCCTAAAGGGTAAAGAGAGCAGAGTATCTGGGCTAGGGACTGAAGGGCCCTGGACAGTCTGATTCCAGAGGCTGCTTCTGTCTTCTTAATCAATCTCCTATTTCTACAGAAAAAAAACACTGAAAATCCGTTGAGCCCCATACCTGGAAGTTTTACTCATGAGTTTGTAGGATGCTTATAGAAGGAGGCTAACAAAACTCGCAGGAACTCTCTAGACTTGAGAGTGTCCCTATGTACAGATCTTTATGGATATGAGGTTCAACTGCTTGTGTCAGTAAAGGATAGAAGTTCTTACCAGAAAGCAGATGCCCTTCAAGTTCCTTAGCTATTCCTCCTGGAACTAGAGTGGCTTCTTTTTTTTTTTTTTTTTGCGGTACTGGGGATTGAACCCAGGGGCATTCTACCTCCGTGCTACACCCCCGGCCCTATTTTTTTATGCTTTATTTTGAAACCAGGTCTCACGAAGTTGCAGAAGGCCTCACTAGGTAGAGAGAGAGAGAGAGAGAGAGAGAGAGAGCGAGCTGAGGCTGGCCGCGAACCCAGATCCTCCAGTTTCCACCTCCCAAAGTACTGGGATTACAAGCGTGCGCCACCACACCCGGCTCTAGAGTGGCTTCTGTGGATACTATGAGCCCTGGATTTATAGCAGGTCTTATGGGATATCAATGAATGGGTTCCAATCTCTGCCGAACAAAGTCAGTGTTCTTTGGGGAGAAACCTGCATGCACACGCACGTGTGTGTATGTGTGTGTATGTAAGTGTGTGTGTGTGTGTGTGTGTGTGTGTGTGTGTGTGTGTGTATGCTAAAGAATACTCCTGACCACTTGTCCCTCTTCACCCTTTAGAGTGAGAGGTCAGCTCATGGAGGAGGGGAGCTCTTCCTTTTTAAGTAAGTATATCTGTAACAGAGTCAGGGTAGTTCAAAAAGAATTGAATGCTTTCAAAAATGCATTCCTGTATGTATGTTACTTCATTAAAATCATACTGGTAACTTTCTTGTCAGGAACCTTGTGTTTGTATCCTCTCTTTCTGGCAGCTCTGACAGATATAAAGTTACATCCTGCCCGCCATGTCAATTGATAATTGTAAAGTACAACAGATCCAAGACAAATGATGACACAAGAAGTACATATGAAGCACTTGTGAGATTATGGAAGTGGTTACAGTTCCATTACAAAGGGGTTTTATGGCATTTTCATATATCACTTAATCGGTGAATAATGGACTTTTGAAAATGATTCTTTTGGAGCTGCTCTATTATTGTTCTCCTGTGGGTGGGAACTGCTAAGTTCTTTCATGGTCATTTGTCCCTTCTCCGAACACTCTTGAACTTCAGTTGGGGGCTGAGGGACTTACTTTTGGCTTGCTGATCTTTGTGGCTATTGTTTCCCACTCCAGTTTACCATCATTATTCACAAATATTTGTCATGTAGCCACCTGCTGTGGAAACAATGAATGCATGCCCAGAAGCATTTAAGAAATGCCTAAATGAGCCTGGACCCTAGTCCATGATCTTAAGATGAGAAGTAGCATTAGAACCCAGTCAAGGTCACTGGTATAAGATGCCTAGTAGGTTGGACTGACAGTAGAAGTATTGCTGGATTATAAGGAGAGAGAGCTTGCTGAGGGCAACCAGGGTGAGAAGCTGTGTAAGACAAGCCTAGGCTCACTGGAACGTGGTGGAAGGATGTAGTTTTGGTGGGCAGGTAACATAGGAAGGGGTTCTAGGGTACTCTGGGCTAAGGGAAGAGGTTAAGCAAGGCACAGAGGGTGTGTGTGGTTGTGTAAGGAGAGGCTAGTCTATGACTCCAAGAGGTAGGAAGAGACTGAGCGTGGAAGATTTTAAGGAAGAATAGCTTCAGTTATAGCAAAGTTTACATCATGAAACTTTTCAAAAATTCTCAGTTATAAAGATGGGTGCAGTGACACATGCCTGTAATTCTAGCTAGTTGGGAGGCTGAGAAGGAAGATCATGGGTTCAAGGTCAGCCTGGATAACACAGTGAGATTCTGTCTCAAAACAAAACAAAAACTCAGTTATTAACATATAATTAAAATGATTTAGTACTTTGGGGGCTGAAGAAGAAGTTAAACCAAACTAATTCAGGATAGCTATTGTGCCCCAAATAGAGGGTGATCACTGTATTAGCTTTGTGTTGATGGCCTGCATCTCCTCTCACTCTCTGGACAGGGAAATCACCCTCCAACTGAGGATTTCTATTGTTGAGCAAAAGTCAGTGGACACATCTTTTCTTTTTCTCTCTTGATCCGAAAACAATGAGGGTTTACCAAGATACAACCATGGGTCATTGCTCAAGTAGGTATTCCCATAGGGACAGACAGGCCATGGCACGGCAGCAGGGCTGAGTGCTCAGGACAGAGGAACTTGCCCATTGTGAAGGAGTGTTGGACCCAGGGCACACACCAGTGGGTGTGCCTCCCTTCTGGGACCCTTCATCCCAAACATGTGATATGCATGTGACATCAGGTCTAGATGCGCATGTCCTCTTTGCACAAGTAGTCATTGAGACTCATTTCCCTGGCCTCTCAGGAACAAAGAATGAGAGGGGGACAACCCCTCCTTTTGGAGCTAACACTTAGATTGGAAAGGAGAGAGGAGTTAATCTCATTACACATTGGTGTTGTGTAGAAATTTCTAGTCTTTTTTCCCTTAGCAGATTAGTTGTCTTCTTTAGCTTTTAACTTGAATGTGTCCTGCTTTCAGCAACAGACTGCCACCTTCCCTGGTCAGACAGGGTGGAAGGCAAGGGGGAGGACTAGTGTGCGATTCCTGGGGACGGCCAGACTGCCGGACAGACTCCTGCTTTGCCTTTAACTGAATTTCCAAGGATCAAATTGTCAAGAACAGTGAGAGTTAGAATCAGAGGACCTTTGAATCTGTCCTAGTTAACAGTAGTAATAGGATTTTTTGATTAAGAAAAAAACAAACCCACTTGATGAATCTACACACCCACGGCCATTCACTGCACTTTGTTTTATCCCCTGAAGTTTCTTACATATTTGCCAACATCTTGGGGCAGATCAGTTGGATGATCCACAGAGAGTGTAGATGATTTTATAAGATTTGAACCTCATACTGGGTGGCCTGGTAGGCTGTCAGAGCATTTGCAGTTTCTTGAGGAAAAGAGATGGTTGAAATGCAACACTAACAGTAACTGTAATAGTAAAGTGAACCCCCACCTGCTTACCTGCTCATGTAAACGGACTCTGCCTGTTTTCTTAATATCTCATCATCCAAATCATTTCTTTTGAAGGCATGTTGTAGTCAAAACCTGGTAATCCTCTTAGAAAAGCATGATCTCACTTAAAGAAATCTGTTTGAAACAACAGAGAAAAAGCTGAAGATGGTTGATAAAAGTCATTTTAGAAAGGAAGTAGACATTTATTAACAACTGAATTAGGAAGTCCTGTGTTAGTTGCCTACAGCTGCCAAAACAAATCATCACAAAATTGGTGGCTTAAAATAACAGAAATGTGTTATTACACAGCCAGAGGCCAGAAGTCTGAAATCCAGGTGTCAGCAGGGCGTGCTCCCGCTGGCGGCTCTGAGGGATCCTCCCTCCCTCCTCACTCCTGCGGGTGCTGGGCGCTGCCTTCACCTGGCCCTCCTCATGTCTGAGTACTGAACATCTGTGTGTCCTCTCCTCACCCTTCTCCAGTATGTCCTCACCTTAACTAATTATATCTACAAAGACCCTATTTCCAAATAAGTCACATTCTGGGGCTTCAGTTGGACACAATGTTGGGGGGAAGACCATTCAACCCACTACAAGTATGAAGCCCCTGTACAAACAGGTGAGCGATCCCAGTATGGGGTGTTTTGGGTTTTGTTTTTTGTTTTTTGTGGTACTGGGAATTGAACCCAGAGGCATTATACCTCTGAGCTACACCCCCAGAATGATCTGTTTTTTATTTGGAAACAGGGTCTTGCTAGGTGGCTAAGAGCCTCACTATATTGCTGAGGCTGGTCTTGAACCTGTGATCCTCCTGTCTCATCCTCCCAAGTACTGGAATTACAGGTGTGCACCACCATGCCTGGCCTGGGGGTTTTAATTAGATTCTAAAAGATGTAAAGGATGAAAATTGGTACTAAAGAGAAGGCGATGATTTAGGTTTAGTTCTTGAGGGAATAGAGACACTGAGATGGAGTTAGGAATGCAAATGGTTTATCAGGGAGTAACCTCTCGGGAGTTACCAGGGGGACCATCAGACTTGGTGAAAACCTCACCAGATCTCTGTCAGCCCCAAGAGGAGCTTCAGAACAGAAATTGCTCCTGAGCAGGGTCCCATGTTGGATGGAAATCACTAGGCCCTTGTTTTGCTCTTTGCTGGAGCCACTCAGCTCAGCCCCAATGCAGAGAGACTTGGAGTTAACAGCAGGAGGCTGTCAGCTAAAGTGTCTCTCCCTGAAGCCAGGCAGAGCTGTTTCTTGGAGTGGGATCTGAGCAGCTCGTTTCCATGCCCGCCACAAAGACGTTCTGGTTTATAGAGTGGCGTGCACACAGATGCAAAGCCGTTGTGTCTGTAGGAGGCAGCAAACACGTGGACTTCATCCCATGTGAACTATGACCTTGCTGTGCCGTTCTGTATCTAAAAGTGTGGAACATACAATGGTTGCCCATAATTCTCTGAACCATAGGATTTTTTTTTAACCTGGGGGCATTCTACCTCCCAACTATACCCTCAGACCTATTTTATTTCTTTCTTTTGAAACAGGGTCTCACTAAATTGCTGAGGCTGGCTTCAAACCTGCGACCCTGTCTCAGCCTCAGAGGAGTGTTTACGTGTTGGAAATGACTACTTCACGTGTACTCCCTTGATCATCTTAAGGTTTTTAGCTTTCGTTATACTGTTGATTTCTTTCTTTTTTTTTTATCTTCACTACAAGGCTTTGGAGAAAAATCAGCAGTGGCTTGTGTATGATCAGCAGCGAGAGGCCTATGTTAAAGGACTTTTAGCCAAGATCTTTGAGCTGGAAAAGAAAACGGAAACAGCTGCTCCTTTACTCCCACAGCAGACAAAAAAGACCGAATCAGAAGGTACCGACTGGTATAAAAATGTTCTTTTGGGACAGGCCTGACATTTTCCAACAAGAGTGATTCATCAAATTTAGATTTTTATAGATATGTGTTAGAAAGTAGAATGAGAGCAAGTCGTCTAAGTCTGAAGTAAGAAATGCCATGTTGCAGATCTGTTTCAGTTCCTCATGTTCTCAGATAAAAGGAGGGCTCAAGCCCGAGGGTAGAGGGACATCACTGGTGGCTTTGAAGTCACACTGCTGCCCCCCCCCACGCACACACAGGCCCCATCCTCGTCACCGCCCTCCAGCTTTATTTCCTGAAGAGCTGGCCTTGTCGCCAGTTATCCTTTCCCTTTGCCTTCCTTCAACACTTACTCGTATCAGGAGCAAGAATATGTTTTATAGATGATTTTTCGATCATTCCAACCTCACCATGGACTTGAGATGAAGTTTCTTGCCCATGATGCTGTCCTTTTGCTAAGTGCCTTGCAGTTTCCCCAACACCGATCTTGGTGGTGTTTGACAACAACTCCAGAAGGTAGGACAGGAAGGACCGATTGTCTCATTTTTCAGATGAAGAAATGGGTTCAGCACTTCTAGATGACTAGCTAGGAAGAAAGAGAAACCCCCGTGCAAAGCCCTGCTTGAAAGACTAACAGCCCCAAGGGAATGAAAACTTGCCTCACAGAGAGAGAAGGCGAGAGACGGGGAGCCAGACTCATGTGGGGCCTCACATTTGAATATTTAAAATGAAGCTAATGCTAAAAAGAAATATAAAGGGAACATCTCTAGAGGTGATTCAAAGCTGTTCAGCCCTAATGGGGCAAAGTTACTGCTGTAGCACCTTTATATATTTACTCCACTTGCAAATAGGATTTTAGGGGCTAAGTCTAATATTTTTCTTAGGAAATACAGTGTTCTCTCTCTCCCTCTCCCTCCCCCACCTCTGTGTTTTCTCAAAGTAATATAAGCACTTATTAAAATAATCTAATGAGCTGGGCATGGTGGCACACACCTGTAATCCCAGTACTTGGGAGGCTGAGATAGGAGGATCACAAGTTTGAGGGCAGCCCTCTGCAACTTAGTGAAACCCTGTTTCAAAATTAAAAAATAAAAATAGGACTGGGGTGTAGCTCAGAGGTAGAATGCTCCTGGATTCAATCCCTAGTATAAATAAGTAAGTAAGTAAATAAATAAATAAATAAATACCTAATAATAGTACAGAAGAGCTCTGTCCTACCTTTCTATCCCCTCTTAATATTTCTGTCTTTAATATTGGTAATTACCTCTGTATCTATGAATTATGTCCTTATGTCCCTGTTAGGTGATTTATCTTTAGACCTCAGGGACTTCTTCTACCCACCGAATAGTTATATAACTGTTTTTATTGTTCTGAATTTCTGTTTCTGAATCCATCAACTATCAGTCATCGCTCCCCTCTCCTGACTCTTCCTTTTGTAAGCTAAAGAAATGGTATGATCTGGTTTATGGAAACAGGTTCGAGGTTTAACTTCTCAGGAGTAGCACCGTTTTTATAAAACACATTGTGCCCTCATGTTGTTTATCATAGGCTATCTTCAAGAAGAGAAGCAAAAATACTACAACCACCTCTTGGCAAATGCCAAAAAGGATCTTGAAGTCGAACGACAAACCATAACTCAGCTGAGTTTTGAACTTAGTGAATTTCGAAGGAAATATGAAGAAACTCAAAAAGAAGTTCAAGATTTAAATCAGCTCTTGTGTTCACAAAGAAAGGCAGATGTACAGCATCTGGAAGATGACAGGCATAAAACCGAGAAAATACAGAGACTCAAGGAAGAGAATGACATCGCCCGGGATAAACTCGAAGAGGAGAGGAAGCGATCAGAAGAGCTCTTATCGCAGGTGAGCTTACCCAGCAAGCTTCTCCATGGGTCACCGCTCCCGGTCTTCACTGAGCACCTAGCAAGTGTCAGGGACTACTTCCGCCACCAGGGAATCAGCAAGGAACAGAACAAGTCCCTGCCCCCTCACAGGAGTTTATATTCTAGCCTGGAAAGAGACATAAAGAAATCCCTAAATAAATGAGAAAGTAAAGAAAATAACACAGGTGCTATGAAAGAGGAACGGGGGGGGGGCAGTGGAGGCCTCTCAGAGAAGGTGGCATTTAGATAAAGACCTAGTGAAGAAGGATCCAGTGGGGTGGCTTTCTGTGGGAATTCCCTCTGAGGGAGAAGGAGGTGGGTATGTGTGAGAAGCCCAAAGAAGATGTAAAGGAGGAAGAAGAATGAGGCCGGTTCCGGGCCTCACTGACTGATCGTGCCAGTACTGTGCTCCAGCCAAGTCACTCAGTGCCTTCCCCGGGCTCCTTATCATCCCAGCTCAGAGCTAGAATGGTGTGGCAATGTGGGAGTCATAAGTTAGGATTGTTTGCATTGAATACTACTTTGACAGAAAGTCATTAATTTAGATTTTGTTTGGCAGCATGGAGTAATGGAAAGAACATTATTTGGAGTCCACACCTGGTCTCTAGTCCCGGATCTATGGCCCTAGGCAAATTCCCTGCCTCCTCTGACTCAGCTTATTCACTCGTCCAATGAATAATAATCTTTACTTGCCTCATAGGGCTTTTGCGAGGGGCAATTGAGGGGACGTGAAAGTGCTTTATAAACTAAATAAAGGTCAATCTTGGTTATTGCTACTTTTATCATAGTAATTTGAAAGATCCTTCAAAAGTTGAACATGAGGGAAAGAGGAGTAAATAGTCTCACAGTTTCCTTCTTTGTCTTTACTGCTCTCAGGTCTGTCTGTAGGTGTGAGCAGTGACATTTGGGAAAGATTAAGCAGAAATGACTAAATCGTCCTCCAGCTCTACGGGCAAGGAGGCCCGCCACTGCCTGCTTTGTTTTCCTTCTGTGAAATGGTAGCAGATGTCAGAACCTCCAGGGAAGGGGGTGCAACCACTAGGGAGTTTGGTGTCCTTTGTCAGCGGTCAGTCTGTTGACCCAGGGGGCGCTCAGCCAGGGAGTACTGCTGGGCTGCTTGCGCAGAGAGCTGTCCAACGACCAGCTGGTGTGAGTCACCGTCCTTGTGATGTGAGCCTCTCCTGCATCCCAGGTCAGGCTGTGGAAGGTCAGATGAGAGAACATTGGCTCTCTTTGCTTCTTGCAGGTCCAGTTTCTTTACACATCGCTGCTAAAGCAACAAGAAGAACACACGAGGATAGCTCTGTTGGAACAACAGGTACTCGCTGGGGTTCTTTCTCAATTCAGTTCAGCTTGTTAGAAAATGGAATTGTTCCTTGTGTTTACACTGTTCTATGGAGAATAATTTGAAAATTGTGAAGAGTGTTGTTTATTTTTTTGCGGTACTGGGGATTGAACCCAGGGGCATTCTACCTCCAAGCTACACCCCCAGCCCTATTTTTTAATCTTTATTTTGAAAGAGGGCCTCACTAAGTAGCTGAGGCTGGCCGCTAACCTGTGATCCTCCTGTCTCAGCCTCCTGTCTCAGCCTCCCAAGTACTGGGATTACAAGCGTGGGCCACCACACCCGGCTCGAAAGGTGTTTTTAAAAGATTAACAAAAAATTTTCAAGAGACCCTGTACTACCCATACCTTCCTGTTACTGTCCTTAGGCTAAACCAGAGTCTTTGAGATATGATGGCAATGTTTTGACAAGTAGATGTTGGCCTTGGCACATTTTGCTCTTCCCCCATGGTTATAGTTCCCACTCTGGCCTAAAAGGGTCTCTTAATAGACTCAGAAAGACATTATTTGTTCTCAGAATGTACAGCAGAGATTCTTAGTATATCCAAATCAGGGAATAGCCATCTCTTTCCCTTATCTTTCTCTTCCCCCAAAAAAGAGGAATGGGGAGGAATAATTTCAACCAGCAACTTCTCAAGCTGCTCTTCATTTACCTGTACCTCAAGCGTGGCTTTGCTTCTTGGCTAAACCAAGGCCTCAGCCATGAATGTCTTCATTTATTAACGTCAAATTGTGTTAAGATGAATTCTTGTTATGGTGGTACAAAATGTTTTCTTACTGTGCTAATAAAAGAAGCAAGCAGTCAAGAGAATTAGACAGTGTCTGCCAGCTGTGATTGTCTTATCCTGGGCATTTTGCAGATGCAGGCATGTACTTTAGACTTTGAAAATGAAAAACTTGACCGTCAAAATATGCAGCATCAATTGCATATAATTCTTAAGGAGCTCCGAAAAGCAAGAGACCAAATAACGCAGTTGGAATCCTTGGTGAGTCTGGTATGGCTATGGTATGGCTAGCCTAAGACTTTTCTTCTTTTTTTTTCTGTCATCTTTCCATTTCTATGTCAAATCACTTCCCAAACCAGGAGCATATAGCTTAAAGAACAGCTAGCTTTATCTCAAATCAATAGGCAAAGCCCCTGCCTCAATTGAAGCAACTATCCTTAGAGCATCAATTCAGAGCTCAGAAAGGGACATTATGTATCTTTCAGTAATAATTATGTTACTGGTGTCTGGGACCATTCCCCCACCCACCTTAGGTGCTGTGATTCTAGGGGCGCTAAACAGCGCCTGGTTTATGGGAAAGAGGGTAGAGGGGAGAGCTGCCATAGAGTCCTGAACCGAAATTACATTTTTGTAGTAAAAGAGAAAAGGAAATGCTATTTTTAGCAATAATGGATCATTATTGTTCATACGCTTTTCATTATATTTTGAGTTCAGCATATTTTGGGGGTAACCCTGAAAACAATCTTTTCAAACATAAACATTTTAATATCATTGTTTCTATGAGAAAATGGTTTTCACTTATTTTCTTTTTCTTTGGTGTTGGGGAACCCAGGGGCACTCTACCTCCAAGCTACACCCTCATCTGTTTTTATTTTACTTTGAAACAGGGTCTTACTAAGTTGCTCAGGGTCTGGCTAAGTTGCAGAGACTGGCCTCAAATCTGCAATCCTCCTATCTCAGCTTCACAAGTACTGGGATTACAGTTATGTGTCACCATGCCCAGCTTTATTTTCATTTTACTAAAAGCTTTCAGACCAAGTGTGTGTGTGTGTGTGTGTGTGTGTGTGTGTGTGTGTGTGTGTCCAATTAGTATATATGTCATAGATCATTCTAGTACTTTGAAGAATATTTAGAGATGGTGAAATGTTACAAATATAATTCCTCAGTCTTCAAAGAAGAAAATCAATTAAAAAAGTAATTTGTAGTTTCTATATGAATAAAAGAAAGAAAACATGTCTGGCTCTGTTGTTTAGTATATCATTGATTTCAACCATTTATAATATTTGAAGTTAAAGTTAGAATCATTTCTATTAATGACTTTTAAGTATAGGAAGGCAGAGGATACATGAATGAATTCGTAATTTTCCTATATTACTGTCTACTGTCTTCATGGTATGCTATAAAATACTCATTTTTAAGCTTCCTTAACTATTCTTAAGTTCTTCAGAAGAAAACCTGAAAAAGAAAAGTCTCAAAGGTATTATAAAGATCTTTTTCGTTTCTGTGTATTGCCTGCTTAATCTACTAAAATACTTTGCCGCTCTTAATTCCACGTAGTTCTTTATTGCTGAAGTTGCCCATTTTACAAAACTAGCAAATTTAGTCAGTCTCGCACACAGGCCTCCCTTGACATGTGACTCGGCCTCTGAACAAAACCTATCCTTATGAACAACCAACTCTGACACTTTCCTGGGCAGTTTGAATAATTTTAGTGGTTAGCTGGATAATTTATAACCAACTCATATATTACCATCAAAATATTGATGAGCAGAGATTCGAAAGAAAATCTGTCTGCAGGGTGGAGGAGGTAGAAGATCTAGGGAACGGTTAGAATGGCTGAACATTTGGCCTTATATACAAGTGGTGTTTACTTGAAATTTATTTTTCAGAAACAACTTCATGAGATTGCCCTCACAGAACCATTAGTCGCTTTCCAGGGGGAGACTGAAAACAGAGTCAAGGTGGCCTCGCCAAAAAGCCCCCCTGCCGCTCTCAACGAGAGCTTGGTGGAGTGTCCCAAGTGCAGCGTGCAGTACCCCGCCACGGAGCACCGAGATCTGCTCGTCCATGTTGAGTACTGTTCCAAGTAGCAGACTAAGTATTCTTCGTTTTTGTGCCAAAAGATTCAATACTGTATCTTATGTTTGCTTCTGGACATTTTGAATTATAGATTCCACCTCTTGCATAAGAAACTGTCTACCGTTGACACTCTGGCATGCGAGTGCATCGTCATATTTTTTGGCTGCTTTCCATTTTTCTTGGCAGTAATACTTCCCCGAGAGGGTTGTAATCGGGCTGCAATGACAGAATGTGGTGAGCAGTGTGTACTGAGACTACTATCATTTTGCGCTGTCAAATACTTGATAAAAGATAGTTCAGGTTATTGCTTGTGGGTTAAATTCTTTGCACTGGCAAGCAAAAATTTTATATTTTGCAGGTTTTAAAAAAATCAAAGGTAATTAACTGAGGGTCTTACTGTGTTGACATTTTTTATCTGAGCACTTAGTATAGTGGCAATTCCAATTTTGATGTCCATTGTTAAAAGGTAGTAATACTATTTTCAATTTTTTTCCTTCTCTTGTAGAACGGTTACTAGAAAAGTTGGGAATTTTCATAATCTTATTGCTGCTGACTGTTGAAACTGTAAACCCAGCATGTTCTAAGCACAAAGCAGATTCTCTTTGAGGATACTCTGAAGTAGCCCCACACAATGTTTTCTCTCACATTGTCTGGCTGTAACTGTAATAACTTGAATTGTACTAGCACAGGTTGGTTAGCTAAAATTGTTAAAATGAATTTTAACAAAACCCTCTTGCCTTCTCATTGGATTTGCAGGTATTTTATGTTTATTATTCTTATTTTTGGCACCCTTACAGCTGGGCAATGTAATTATCAGATGTTGGTTTCTCAGACTAGATTTTTGTATATGTTTTATATAAACCCCAAATTTTTTTTCTTCAGGTTTTCTAACATGCTTAAGCTACTGTTAGCAATATAAAAGAGAAAAGAATAAATTTATTTAATAAGTTTTGCTACGTCTAGTGTATATGTGTGTACATAGATATCCTAAGATTCTACCCCAAGATGAGTGTTGGGGTTCCACATTAACATACTCTGTGAGATGACGAGGTGGTTAAGGAAACTCCAGAAACGGCAACTCTGCGAGGGAGGTAAAAGAAACAGATGCTTTCTGCTATCTCTGTTCAACAGATAGTAATTCTTGTTCAATAAATAGAATTTTATGTGTTCAAGGGCAAAACAATAAGCATGCTAAGCTATCTAGGTGGGAAAAGACCGCAGAAACTATATAGATCTATTTATGGAAATAAAAATTTTGCCCTTATTTTTAAAATCCCAGGTTCATAATATCTTCAACCATAGTTGGACAAAAGATGTAGAAATATTCTTCAGCCAGATGGTTCTTATTCTGACCCACCAAGTTACAACAAAGGCTATAGTATTTAATTTTAAGTATATACCCCAAGGCTGGTGCTCCCCGTATGACTTTTCAGTAAGCAGTATTACCTCTAGTTTATACATGTGGAAAATGCCTTGGTCATTCAATGGGTAGCTGAGTCAGAAGCAGGGCCCAGGCCTTTGGTCCCCACCTGTATGGATCAAGGGATGTGGTCTCACGGGACAGCTGGATGAGACATAAACATACTGGGAGCTCCAGCCTGGCGACCCTGAACCTGACCCCTGGAGATACAGGGAGACCTGGAGTTCGTTTGATGTCCTCACTTCCTGTGATTCACTGGAGGCTGGAGTTAGGTACTTTCCCTGCCCGCTTCAACCACCAACCTCTGGGCACCAATATAGAAAATGTACTTTGGAAACATGTCAAGAAAATGGGGCATTTCTCCTATGAAGCTCCCCCAATGTACAGGGGTTTTTATACATTTCTGATTAGTAGACAATTTAGAGTAGGACGAATTATTCTTTTCTGCATTATGTTATTAAAGCAAGGATCAACAAAGGGTATCTCCAAGACCTGAAAATCCTCATGTTTCTATAATTAAAGATGGGTTTCTCTCTCTCTTTTTTATTCTTTTTTTGGTGGTACTGGGGATTGAACCCAGAGGCATTCTACCTCCGAGTTACTCCCCCAGCCCTTTTTAATTTTTTGTTTGTAAATGATCTCATTAGGTTGCTGAGAGTCTCACTAAGTTGCTGAGGCTGTCCTCAAACCTGTGATCCTCCTGTCTCAGCCTCCCGAGTACTGGGATTACAGGCGTGCGCCACCACACCTGGCCAGGTTTCTCTTCACTTTTTTCATGCCAGATAACTGCCCACCATTAGGGCAAGTTTGGTTCTGTGGGACTGTAAACTGTGTACCAAAAACTGTTAAATGTTTAATCTACCCTTACTCATTAGCTCTTCATTACAACTCTGAAGTAAACGCTGTTAGCAGCACCATTTTTCAGGTGAGAATACTAAGACTTACTGAGATTAAACATTTTGCGTAAAGAAAGGCAAGCCAACTCAGTGTGTCCCAGTGAGGAGAGTCCAGACTCTTCTTGAGACTGTTATATTTCCCATCAATGCATGCTAGGGCTTCTATGCTGGGATTATTTCTCTCTGCTGTCTTTTTTTTTAATAATATTTTACACACAATTTATTTTTTATTTTTTATTTATTTATTTATTTATTTTTGTGATACCGGGGATTGAACGCAGGGGCGTGCTACCTCCGCGCTACGCCCCCGGCCCTATTTTTTATACTTTATTTTGAAACCAGGTCTCATGAAGTTGCAGAGGGCCTCACTAAGGAGAGAGAGAGAGAGAGAGAGAGAGAGAGAGAGAGAGAAAGCTGAGGCTGACTGCGAACCCGGATCCTCCGGTCTCCGCCTCCCAAAGTACTGGGATTACAAGCGTGCCCGGCTACACACAATTTAAATTGTACAAAATGAATACATTTTGACAAAAACACACATCTTTGTAAGCATCAGCCAAATAAAATTGTATACTATTTCTATCACCATCCCCAAAAGTTTCTTTAGTTCCTTTTCCAGTCCAGAAATCTCCTCCTCACAGATACTATCTGATTTCTGTTGCCATAGATTAGTTTTACATGTTCTTGAAATTCATATAAATGGAATTATATATTTATATCTGGCTTCTTTGACTCATTAGTGCTTAGAGACTCTCCATGTTACATGTATAATTAATTCATTTTTTATAGCTGAGTAATATTCCATTGTGTAAGTTATATAAATACACCATGGTTGGTTTTCCATCGATGGGGATTTGTATTGTTTTTTGTGCAAGTCCCCCCCCAAGATGGAACCTAGGACCTTGCTCGTACTAGGCACAAGGTCTACCACTGTGTTATATCCCCAGCCCCTTACACCAGCCAGTGTTTTCATTTTCATTAGGGAAATGCTTAGAAGTGGAATTGCTTGGTCACAAGGTAGGTGACAGTTACCTTTATTGGAAGCTATCCACCAACACGTTTCAGAGACTAAAGAGGTCTGTTTCTCCAGTGTGCCCCCACAGAGAAGAAACCACGTAACGCTCCATAACCTCAGCAATAACTTTGCCATAAACACAGCAGTGGGTTCCACACGGCTGATTTCTTAATATCTTTCCATGTAGGTGAAAAACCTCAGGGCCAGAGGCAAGCTCCCCTCCCCCCAGGGACAGGCATGTCCAGTTCTCTGCCGTTCTGGCTCATCCCAGAGTCAGTTCTGCAGTGAGGGGGCTGCTGCAAAAGCCCCCTCCGCCAGGGGCCTGTCGGTGACGCAAGGAGTCAGGCGGCCAGCGCTGGCCTCCTCTCCAAGGGGAGCCCCTCAGCTCCAAGGACAGTGAGTACAGTGTGCCGCTCTTTCAGATTTTCCAAAAACTGGAGTTTAAAAATGTGAACTCTCCCAACTTTTCTTAAATGTCAGAAACTAATAAAATTTTTAACGGTGTGGGCCAAAACACATTTCCAGTTCATGACCTTTGTTTGGAGCATCTGAATGGGGTCAAAGAAAATGACTCATTCCGTCTAAGATGGGGAGGGCACCAAGGAAGGCCCTGGGTCCCCACCTGCTGTCTTCACACTCGGCTTTCCCCAAATCCAGCTCAAGGGAACAGGTGCCATCCGTGTGACACAGTGAATACAGCCCTCCCTGACCTTTCCCTGCCACCTGCCAATGGCTGCTTTTAATGGAAAGCTGGCTGGCTTTCCTGCCCCGGAGCTGGCAATGGAGGGAACATCAAACTTTGAGACCAACTATTCCAGCATCCCCTCGCCCCTGTAGCTTCTTGGAAATGTTGATTCCTTAGCCGCCTCCACATCATCAGGCTATCTGTGGGGGATGTATTTTTAACAAGCTCTCTAGGGCATTCTGGAGTGTTGCTGAATATTGAGAACCACTGGTCTATCCATCCCTGACTTACCGACACAACACAGTCCCAGAGAGGGGAGTGACTTACCCAAGGTTACACAGCAGGCTTGCTAGAGAGGGAGGTGGCCCATGCTTCCAGCAAAATTACTTGTCTCGAGATCCCCAGCACTTTGTTTTCCTAAGGCAGATCTAGTGGTTTATTGGCCCGATTCTCTTGTTCTCTTATCCCCTGTGCTCCCTGCTTTTGAGTGTCATATTTTGGATTTGGATGCTGAGTAGGAAGTATCATGTTGGCATCCAAGGGGACTCTCCTGTCTGCCAGTGTAGTATAACCCCCAAACAAGGGCGAGAGGTCAGGACCAAGCCAGGGTTTTGCATAGAGTACACAGAGAGGACTGAGCCCTGGGGAGTAGCCGATGACCCAGAGGTAGGTAGGAGCCCTCGGAGAGGGTGCACCAAGCACCCCAAGAACGGCACATGCCGAAAACAATGCGTGAGCATCTGGAAATGGCCTTCACCTTCCTCACCTGTCAGGTTCACTATATTAACTAACCCCCAAATCAGCACATCTCCCACCAAAATGCTTCTAACAGGTGTTAGAGCTAAGTTCTCTGCTATAGTCTGGATTTGGGGTGCTGGGATGTTCCGTAAAGTCTATGTATTAAAGACTTGTCCCCACAGTGGTGCTACTGAGGTGTGGAATTTTGAAAAGGTGGGTCCTAGTGGGAGATGTGCCCTTGAAAGGGACTGTGGGAGCAGGGCGTGGTGGTGCACATGGGTAATCCTAGTACTTGGGAGGCTGAGACAGGAGACTCACAAGTACAAGGCCAGCCTCAGCAACTTAGCAAGGCCCTCAGCAACTTAGTGAGACCCTATTTCAAAATAAAAATAAAATAGGGCTGGGGGTGTAGCACAGAGGCAGAATGTCCCTGGGTTCAATCCCCAGTACCACAAAAAAAGAAAGGGATTGTGGGATCCTGGTCTTTCTTTTTTCTTTTTTTCACTTAGCTGCGCAAAGTGAGCGGCTTTGCTCTGCTACGATCCCTCTATGACGTGCCACCCTGTCACAGGCCCAAAGCAACGGGTCCTACGGATCATGGACTCAAATTGTGGACCAAAAGAAACCTTCTCCCTTTATAAATCAACTGTCTCTGGTATTTGTTCCAGGAAGCTGACTAACACACTTCCTGAAGCAATCCGACCCATTTCAGAGAATATACCAAGCACTGATCTCATTGCTTGATTTAGCAAATATTTAACCCATCCATAGCAGGCAAGGTGTCCATTGGGTGCTGGAGACAGAGAGGGAAGCAGAACCCGCCCTCAGCGGAGCCACAGCCAGATCAGTGACAGCACAGTGGTGAGGTAAGGGCCCCTCCAGAAGTCGCCCAAGGTTGAGGGGACAGACGTTCCAAACAAGACGATGACCTATGTGTTTTCTTAGGCTTAAGGAAACACACTATTCAAGTGTTAATAGTGTTTGTTCCTGGACTTATGTTACAAGTGAGTCATTAAGCAGAGCTTAAGGAAAACGTGGCCTGTGTCTTATTGGTCATTCCTGATGACCAAGGCTGAGGATGTGAGGGAAGGGAAGTAGCACTGCTGACTCCCATACAGTGAAAAGCGTCCCCCACATCTAGGAACTCAAGGTTGAGAACCTGATAGCCTCAAAGATACAGAAAGCAAGCCTCTGAATGCTGAACTATCAGAGGAGATAAGAAGTAAACTAAAGGTTTTGATGAAGGAGAAGTAAAAAACTTAGGGAAAAAAAAAGCCACTTTGCAGTTTGATTAACAAAGTATGCACAACAGCACACGTGCCACCTTGCACAGATGATTATGTGAATTTCTTTTTCCTTTTTTTAATTTTGTGGTACTGGGGGTTGAACCAAGGGCATTCTACTCCTGAGTTACACCCCCAGCGTTTTGTATTTTTTATTTTGAAACAGAGTCTCACTAAGTTTTGGAGGGCCTTGCTAAGTTGCTGAGACTGGCCAAGAACCTGCCATCCTCCTGTCTCAGCCTCCCACGTATTGGGATTACAGGCATGTGCTAACACGCCTGGCTCTGTGGTGTGACTTTCACTTGATTTATAAGGTGGGAGCAAGTGGGAAGAATGAATAATATAGGATTGATAATAAAACCTTCCAGAGTATTAGTATAGATTTAATACTCTGGTAAGTCTGTTAGATGAATTTAACCATGTGTGGCATACATGCTACAGTAATAATTTCTTCCTTTGAAGGAGCAAACTGTCGGGGCATCAGTCTCTCGGGGCCAGCTCGAGAGTGATGCGATGCTGAAAGGGGGGGGGGGGGACAGACGCCAACGGCCCGAAAACACATACCTCGGACCGGGAGTCATGTCTGGCATAATCTCGTTTATTAGAAAGCCAAATCTCTCTTTTATAGAGAGGCCATACAGGAAACTCGCAA
>PVJS01012075.1:0-44520 GCA_004027185.1 Glis glis | reverse complement strand
TAATAAACCAAGGGCTTGCCCTCTCTATGGACTTTAAGAAATCTTCAAGGGTTTTATTTTCAATAGCAGTTCCCTGTTCCTTCAATAGCCCTTTCAATTGAAATTCTAAATCAACTCTTCCCTGTGAATTTCCCATATTTCAAGTCTTTACTTATAACTTTTCTTTTGTAACTTACCCCAATACGTCCCGGCCGGCACAAAGGACGACCCTGTCCACTATCCTCGCTTTCAGATCTCGGGGGGACCTCCAGTTGCCGCGCCCGCGCAGCCTGGACCGAGTTTCTGCGGAGGGTGTCGGGATTGATCACACAGGGACACAAGCTTGAGGTTGAAGGCTCACAGTTAATACTGCCGCCCGACTTTATTTAGCCCAGTCCTTATATACCTTCCTAGAGCATCAGAAAAAGATACAAAGTCCTTTCACCATACAATGTTAACATTTGTCTGGGCAAACAGAATGTTCCCAGACAACCTTCTACCCCCTTCCTGGGTCAAGTCTCTCCTCTGGGAACATTTAGCTGTTGTGAAAAACACAGCACACTTATCAGCAGGTCTCAACCTGCACCTTTGGTTGAGCTTGTACCTCTCAGGGCTATATTTACAACTCTAAACCAAGGAAATAGCTCTCGACACTATACCTTCTTTATTCAACTTAGGAAGGTTGTACCGGTCTAGAAATTTGTCAATTTCTTCTAGTTTCTCCATTTTGTTGGAGTATAGTTTTTCAAAGTAGTTTCTGATAATCCTCTGGATTTCCACACTGTCAGTGGTAATATCACCTGTTTCATCTCTAATTTTAGTAATTTGGTTTGATTCTCTCTTTTTTTTTTTTTTGGTTAGGTTGGCTAGTGGTTTATCTATCTTGTTTATTTTTTTCAAGGAACCAGCTTTTGGTTTTGTTGATTTTTGTATTTTTTTATTCTCTACTTCATTGATTTCTGCTCTGATTTTAATAATTTCCTGTCTTCTACTGGCTTTGGGGTTAGACAGTTCCTGTTTTGCAAGGGCTTTGAGGTGTGTCATTAGGTTATTTATTTGGTGATTTTCTATTCTTCTTATGTGGGCACTCAGTGCTATGAATTTTCCTCTTAATACTGCCTTCGGGGTGTCCCAGAGATTTTGATACATTGTGTCTCTGTTTTTGTTTGTTTCTAGGAATTTATTAATTTCTCCCCTTATTTCTTCTCTGACCCATTCCTAATTCAGCAGTGTGGTGTTCAGTCTCCACGTGTTTATGAGGTTTCTCTGGGTCTTCTTATAGTTGATTTCTAGTTTCATTCCATTATGGTTTGAGAAGATGCAGGGTATTTTGTCACATTTTTTGAACTTGCTAGTACTCACTTTGTGGCCTAGGATATGGTCTATTTTAGGAAAGGTTCCATGAGCAGCAGAAAAAAAAAATGTGAATTCAGCTGTAGTTGGGTGGAATATTCTGTATGTGTCTACTAGGTCCATTTGGTTTATGGTGTTCCTTAGGTCTGAGGCATCTTTACTGATCTTTTGTCTTGAAGATCAATCTAGTGGTGTGAGAGGTGTGTTGAAGTCTCCCAGTATTATTGTATTGGGATCTATGTGTGATTTAATGTCGCGAAGAGTTTCTTTTATGAAAGTGGTTGCACCTATGTTTGGGGCATAAATGTTGACTATTGTTATATACTCTTGCTGGATTGTTCCTTTTACCAGTAAGAAATGACCTTTTTTGTTTGAAATCTAATTTTTCTGATATCATAATTGCTAACCCTGCTTGTTTTCAAGTTCCATTAGCATGGATTACCTTGCTCCATCCCTTCACTTTTAGTTTGTTTGTATCTTTACTTGTAAGGTGTGTTTCTTGTAGGCAGCATATAGATGAATTATGATTTTTAATCCATTTTGCCACCTTATATCTTTTTTTTTTTTGCGGTACCTGGGATTGAACCCAGGGGCGTTTTACCTCCGCGCTACACCCCTGGTCCTATTTTTTTGTACTTTATTTTGAAACCGGGTCTCACAAAGTTGCAGAGGGCCTCACTAGGTAGAGAGAGAGAGAGAGAGAGAGACAAGGAGAGAGAGAGAGAGAGCTGAGGCTGACTGCAAACCGGATCCTTCAGTCTTCACCTCCCAAAGTACTGGGATTACAAGCATGTGCCACCATGCCCGGCTACCTTATATCTTTTGATTGGGGAGTTGAGGCCATTTATATTCAGCATGATTATTGAGAGATGGGCTTTAATTCCTAACATTTTGAGTTTTAATTTCTGTTTGAGGTAGTGTTTGTTCTTTGCCTAGTTGTTTGATGGAAATCACTGTTTCTCTGGTTCTCACATTTCCTTATCATTTCTTCTTTGTAATTAATCTCTTTGAGTATTTTTTTCTAGTGCTGGTTTGGAAGACATAAAGTCTTTCAGCTTCTGTTTGTCATGGAAGGTTTTTATTTCACTGTCAAATTTGATAGATATCTTTGCTGAGTAGATAAATCCTGGCTGAAAGTTGTTTTCTTTCAGAGTTTGGAATATGTCACTCCAGGCCCTCCTGGCTTTCATGACTTGGTTTGGAAGGTCGGGAGTGATTCTTACTGGTTTGCCTCCAAATGTTACTTCTTCTTTTGCTCTCGCTGCCTTTAAGATTCTCTCCTTGGCTTCTACATTAGTCAGTTTCATTATTATGTGGCATGGTGACCTTCTTCTCTGATACTGTCTATTGGGGGTTCTATATGTTTCCTGTACCTGTGTATCAACCTCTTTTTCTCTGTTTGGGTAATTTTCTAATATTACTTCTCTGAATAGATTATTGATTGCTTTGGTTTCAGCTTCTATTCCCTCTTCTATGCCTATTATTCTTAGGTTTGCTCTTTTAAGACTGGCTGAGATCTCTTCAATGTCCAATCCATGCTGTCAAATTGTTTTTTCTAATTTATATACAATATGTTCATTTTTGGAGAGGTCATCTTCTAAGAGTGAGATTCTGTTTTCCATGTGGTCTAGTCTATTGTTGATAGGTTGTATTGATGCCTTCATTTCAATTATTGGAACCTTTATTTCCTTCAGAGCTTCTTTTTGATTCCTGTTCAGGGTATCAGATTCTTTGTTTATTTGATCCTTCATTACTTTCAGGCTCTCTCTGAATTCTTTTCAGAAATCTTGTATCATTTCTACTATTAAAGTTCTGAATTGTCCTTCTGGCAATCTTTGCACTTCTGTGTTGGTGGGTTCTGTTGTTGTGGGATTGTGGGGGCTCATTGTTTCTTTGCTATTCTTCCTTTTCATGATTTCAGGTTTCTTATGTTTATACCTTCGTTACTTTTGGTAGCTCTCTCTCTCTCTCTCTCTCACTCTGTAGATTTCTCTCTCCCTTTATAGTTTCTTTTTCTGGAGGTAGATAGTTGCTAGTAGGTGAGCCTTAAAGATGAATAGCCTTTACTGAATGGTTATTCTCATTTGCTCGCTATAATGTCCATTTGCAGGTGCAATTCTTGGTCTCCTTCAGTGATTGCGACCCTTTCCTGGTGTCTCTCTCTACCTGTTCAGGGAACCAGTGCTCCTATTGCCTCTCTCACTGCAAGCATGGGTCTCCAGGTTCTCCACTTGGGCTGTTCCTCTGTCTACACCTATGACAGGTGTCACCAGTAGGGGGCCCTGGGCTTATGTCTCTCTTTGCCTACAGAAGCATCAGATGTTGCTTTGACCTGATTCTGTGCAAACTCAGAACTCCACATTTTCTGCAGAGAGGGCTGATTTGGTCCAATTTTCCCCAAGTACCACTACTGTATGTCTTATGGCGATCCCCTGGGACTCTATAAGGGCACCGCGACCCCCGGGCTGGAAGTCTGTTCCACCCAAATGTCGCCAGGTACTGTCTGCTTATTTACACATCTACCGCATCCCACAGCAGACCCCACTCCCACCTCTACCAGAGCAATCCGCACAGTTTCAGACCCCACGAGTCCCTGTGTCCGCGCTGGGTGGTCTCCCCCTGGGGTGACTCATTGACCTACGGTCTTGTTGAGCGCTGCTCTTAATCTCTAGGGGAGGGGGAGGACTCAGCCACTGCTGCAGGTTCTGGACAGGCCTCTGGGCACTGGGGACTCTGCTGAGTGTGGATCAAACTGCTGCTCGCTTTTGTTGCTGATGCTTTGCAGTTGCTGGTTTTATAACAGGTCCCTGGCTTCTTTGTTGGTGGCCTGCAGAAGCCTCAATGCCAGTGGCCACTGGCGCAGTCTGACCAAGATGGCGCCGCTGACACTTCTGCTGATGCAGTAGTTCAGGTCTGTATCTTGTGTGGAGAGAGTCGCTGCTTGCCTTCACTGCTGCTATTCTGCAGTTGTTGGATTCACAACAGGTCGCTGGCATCTCCGTTGGTCTTGTGTGGAAGCCACAATGCTGGTAGCCACTGGTAAGGTCCTGCCAAGATGGCGCCACTGCAGCCACTGTCGCCACCGCCATTTGGTGTCTTGAGTGTGGAGAAGCCACTGCTTGCTTTCGTCTCTGGTGATCTGCAGTTGAACTCACAGCAGGTCTGTGGCTTCTCTGTGGCTTCTCTGCCGGCGTCGTGTGGAAGCTGCAATACTGGTAGCATCCAGCGCGGTCTGGCCAAGATGGCACCGCCGCAATTCCTTAGGTAAGGCGCTTGGACCTTTTTACTTTCCCCTGTTTTGTCTTCTGGCTTTGATTCCACTGTGTTTCAAAATTTTCATTGTTTATTTCAAGTTTTTGTTGCTTTTCTTTTCCTGTTGAGAAGTTGCTTTCACAGCGATTGAGATCCAAGTCTCAGAAAGATCATAATGTGTTATCTCCCTTATTCGCCATCTTGGAACTGGTTTTGAGTAATGATTTTTGATAAATGACTTTAAAGGATTGTCACTTTAATGTCATATCTTCTTGTCCATTGACTTTGTCTTTGCCATTTCTCCCATAGCAATGTTGGTATATCTTTATTAAGGCATTTGCCTAGTTGATTTGCCATGATCATTCTGTCCACCAGTTTTACTTATTATTTTGCTTTATTTTAATGTCAACTAGTGCTATTTATGAGTAAAGGAACTTGACTAGTTTTGAAAATCATTTTGCTTTTGTTAAGTACATTTTAAAAACACAAAGCATAACCATGTATTCCTTGAGAAAAGTGCCAAGTCATCTTAACCTAAAAGCTGAAAATTGAGCTATTTATTTTTTTAGTATAGTAAACTGTATTTACATACTTTTTTTATACTGGAGATTGAGCCCATGAGAATTCTACCTCCAAAGGATAGCCCCAGACCCTTATTTATTTTTTTGTTTTGAAACAGGGTCTTGTTAAGTTGTTGAGAGTCTTGCTAAATTACTGAGGTTGGTCTCCAACCTGCCATCCCTGCTGTCTCAGACTCCCAAGTACTGGGATTACAGGCATGTACCACCACGCAAGCTTCTATGCAATTTTTGATATAAAAAATATCAGAAGCTTGTATCTCACAAAAATATATTTGAATTAAACTATTGGAATTCTTCACATAAACTTGACTTATTTTTGAAAAAACTTAAATATTTAATAATCCATTCTCAAATTTAGCAGTGACTTTATTTGGGATATGGAGTTCAAACCTAATCCTCTGTTTAAATATAAGAATGTTCATGGTTGTATTTGACATATATTTTTCCTTACCTCCTGAATATCAACATTGAAGTTTTCTGCTATTACCTCTGCGGGATCTAAAATTGAAGGAAGAAAAGGCCCATTACTTCAGAAACTGGCTGTTGCAAATAAGATAATGGGTCCTACAGATATGAGGACATGGAAAAAACTGCCAAAGATATAAGTCTAATATTTTAGAGCCTTCAACTCTGTCAACTTCATATAATTGCATTTCCCAAAGTTCCCCTAGACAGGAGAACTGGTCCTGTTTTAGAGTTGGCCGCAGGAAAAATTTGTGGAAGGTTTGGAAGGCAGGAGTTGGCTGTGTTATGCTGCAAAGGTGAGTGTGGACACAGGTTGCCCCCTGGTTTTTCAGTGCTGCCTCTGACACATCGGCTTGCCAGGTTGGCATCAGGGGGCAGCTTCAGGATGCAGAGCTATACTGGCTTCCACCAGCTCACTTCCTTCATATTCACTGAGTTCTAAGAGGAGTATGTATTGAGTTATATGACAAAGACCAACACATCAACTATAGGTTTACCAAAGTTAGAGAGAGTAAGAAACATGTGTGCATTTAAATTTATACTTACAGGTGCGGAGTGTCCTTGCTTTCCCATTGAAGTCCAGCATTTCTTCCACACTGCAAACCCTTATAACTTATGCAGCTTCAGCAGCAACACCATCCCATAGACTTTGCATTTCTCCTTTCTATAGCACACGGCTTGGCATCTATCCTATATTCCTGTTCCTTGCAACCAATGGTGGTTCTGCATTTCTGATGAAACCCTGGCTAGCATATATTTCTGGGTATTCTATGACCTTCATTAACTCAGAAATTTGTACAACATTTTAAAAATGTACTTTTATTGGTGCATGGCTTAAATGCACAATAAAACACTAATAAAACATCCAATGCAATCCCTATTCAAATAGTAATATTATTCTTCATAGTCCTAGAGAAATCAGTCCTAAAATTCATAGGAAAAACAAAACACTCAGAACAGCCAAAGTAGTTCTCAGCAATTACAACCATGTGTGAGGCATCACAATACCTGATTTTAAATTATACTACAGACCTATAGTAATAAAAACAGCCTGATATTGGCACAAAAACAGACACATAGATCAATGGAACAGAATAGGAGGTCCAGAATCAAATCCTCATATTTGTAGCCAGTTGATATTTCAAAAAGGTGGCAAAAGCATACACTGGAGAAAAGATATTATTGTCAACAAATGGTGTTGAGAAAACTATTTATCCATTTGTAAAATAATGGAATTAAACCCCAATCTCTCATCATGCATAAGTGTCAACTCAAGGTAGATAAAATATCTAGAAATTAGACCAAAGACTTTTTGCAATTAACAGAAGAGGTCATAGGACAAACACTATATATAGGTACTGGTAGAAACTTTATCAATAAAATCTTGAAAGCTCAGGAAATTAAAATTAAAATTAATAAGGAAGATGTCATTAAATTAAAAGCTTCTGTGAAGAAAAGGAAACCATAAAGAGTCTAAAAAAGGAGCCTACACAATGGGAGAACTTTGCCAGCTACTCCTCTGATAGAGGACTCATATCAAGAATATAAAAAGGGCTGAAAAAACTTAATGCTAAAAATAACCCAATTTTAAAATGAGCAATTAAGCTAGGTGTGGTGGTACACACTTATAATCCCAGTATTTGGGAGTCTAAGACAAAAGATTACATGTTCAAATCAGCCTCAACAATTTAGTGAGTCTTTCTGCAACTTAGTGAGATCTTGTTAAAAAAAAAAAAACTAGGACTAAGGGTGTAGCTCAGAAGTAGAATGCCTCTGGGTTCAATCGCAGTACCAAAAAAAAGGGGGGGGGATTGAACTGAATAGACACTTCTCAATAGAAGAAATACAAATTTTCAATAATTATATGAAAAAAGGTTCAAAATCATTAGTAATCAGGGAAAAAATTAAAATTACACTGATATTCCATCTAATTTCATTTAGAATAGCAATCATCAATAATACAAACAATAATAAATGCTGGGGATGATGTGGGAAAAAAAGAACCCTTATACACTCTTGGTGGGACTTCAAATTAGTCCAGCCATTATGGAGATCCATGTGAAGTTTCTCAGATGATTGGGAATGGAACCATGATATGACACAGCTATACCATTCTTGGGTACCTTTCCAAAGGAATTGAAATCAGAATATTATAGTGATATTTGCATTCCCATGTTCTTAGTGGCACAATTCACAATAGTCAAATTATGGAACCAGCACAGGTGTTCATCAACAGATGAATGGATTACAAAACTGTGGTATATACAAACAATGGAATTTTACTCAGCTATGAAGAACAACAAAATTATATTATCTGCAGGAAAATGGAGCAGACCAGAAAATATTATGATACGTGAGATTATCCAGTCTCAGAAAGTGAATAGTTTTATGTTTTCTCTCATACATGTAAGCTAGGGAGAAATTAGATAGCAAGAGACTTCAGATAAAGGAAAGAGACTTCATTGGAGCAATGGAGAAGGTTTAGGGGAGGTAGGAGGGAGTAATAATGAAGGTAACAGTTTAAATAATGTTATGAGCATATATGAAATTATCAATACCAATCTCAATGATATGTATGGGGAAGAGGAGGAAGTGGGGTGGGATCTGGAGGGAAACACATCAAGTATTGTATGTGTATATAAACCTGTCACTCTATACCTCATTATGGTGTATAGTTATAATGTAACAATAAATTTATAAAAAATGAAAAAATAAAATTCAATAATTAAAAAAACTAAGACATAAAAATTTAAGAAAACAACCAAATTCATATATGAAATAAATATTATGAGAGCACCAATTACCTGGAAATTAAAGGTTAGGAAGGTCTGCTGAATGATTTGGTAGCTTCAGCTAGTAACATGGAGAGGTATGAAGAGGAGAGAGGCAAGAAGCCAATATGAAGATGAATTTGTAGTGCCTGTAAGTGCTTTTATTAGTGTTCTAATGGTTCCAAAACAAATCACTATGAATACAGTGGCTTAAAACTACAAAAAAATTATTACTTAACCAATAGAGAAATCCTATACAGAGTTACTGGACTAAGATCAAGATGTTGGCAGGGCCATGTACTCTCTGAAGGATTAGGAGAAAATCATTTTCTTTCCCTTTTGTGGTGTTTATGGGCCACTCACATTCCTTGGTAAATGCCCTCCTTTTCCCATCGTCAAAGCCAGGAACATTACATCTTCCTCTTACCATAGCCAGACAAATTCTTCCTTTTCATGACTCATGTAAGTATAATACTCACCTGTATAAACCAGGATAATCTTCCCATCTCAAGGTTCTTAACCTTAACCACCTCTGCAGAGTCCCTTTTGCTAAGTGAGGTAATATATTCTCAGTTCTGAAGATTAGAATGTGGTCTTTTGGACAAGAGAGGTGGCTTTATTCTGGCTACCACAGTGCTCAAAGATTTTGTAGAAATTATTTATGGTAGAGAAACCCTAGAGCAAAGCTATGCTTCCAATCTGTCAAGGAAGATTTATGATCTGAATATATTCTGGCTTACAATCTAACAAAAATATGACCTTATACATAAAACTAAAAATTGAAAATTAGCCATAGAGTTTTGTTTGTTTTATTTCAATTTTTTATATTGTCCCTGTTTTTCCTTTAAGTACTATGGTACATATATGCTTCCAATTTTATTTATTTATTTTTATTTATTTATTTTTTTGCGGTACCGGGGATTGAACCCAGGGGTGTTCTACCTCCAAGCTATGCCCCCAGCCCTATTTTTTATGCTTTATTTTGAAACTGTGTCTCACGAAGTTGTGGAGGGCCTCACTAGGTAGAGAGAGAGAGAGAGAGAGAGAGAGAGAGAGCTGAGGCTGGCTGCGAACCCAGATCCTCCGGTCTCCGCCTCCCAAAGTACTGGGATCACAAGCGTGCGCTACCACGCCCGGCAGCATGCGCCACCACGCCCTGCTATGCTTCCAATTTTAAAAGAGATTATAAAATCAGGGAAATGGAGGATTTGAGAAAATTTAAAATATTGTACATATTTCTATGTCAAACCCTGTTTTATATTTGTCAAAGAAAAGTATCATTATTTTAACCTTTTTTATGTTTCAATTGCTTTTATGCTTATGAAGCTAATCAATGAAAGAGTTTTTATTTGTTCTTAATTCAAGACAATAAATAGTGTGGGTGTTCAGGTTTTTTTAATTATGGTTAATTATAATGAAACTTTTATTAAATTCACAATGAACAGCTAGTTTTCATAATCTAAATTATCACTTTTAGGGTCAAAACACATTCTTCTGCCATTTCAATTTAATTCTTTTATTGATGCACTGTAAGTATACATTATAGTGAGATTCAAAGAGACACATTCATGCATGCGCACATGGCTTACTTGCTGTATTACTTTCTGCACCCCAGCTGTTCCTTCTTCCTCATTCCTCATACATGTTGGTGTGATTGGTAGTGATACTTTCATGTAAACACATAACCTTATTTGAACTGTTCCTTCTTGATCTTGCTTTTTCCCCTCCCCACATCCATTCCTCACCCCCCTTCCACTATTCTACTGGTCTCTCTCATTTATTTGAAGTCCTTTTTGTTTCCTATGTTCTCTACCGTCCACATATGAAAGAAAACATATGAACATCTTTAATTGGTATATAATTTAAAACTCAACAGTCCTCTGATAATAAATAGCTCTTAAAATTTACTAATTTTCCTCTCTACTAAACCAATTGACACCTTTATTGAATTTTAGGGTGAAGAAATATAGAATAAATGTGAGTTTAAATTTAAGTAAATGGCATGCAAATATCTTCAAACTTTCTTTAGTATACTTCAGAAATTTGAAATTTCAAAAATTATTGGGTAGACTGGATTCATTTCTTTTGGATAGATATCCAGGATGCATGGGTATCTATGTTTATAGTTGTACAACTCACAATCGCCAAACTATGGAACCAGTCAAGATGTCCAACAACAGATGAATGGATTACAAAATTATGAATTATTTGCAAAATGAAATTCTACTCAGTCATAAAGAAGAACAAAATTATGTCATTTGCAGGGAAATGGTTGGAACTGGAGAATATCCTGGCAAGTGAGATTAGTCAGTCACAAAAAAATGAAAAGTCGGATGTTCTCCCTCATATGCTGAAGTTAGAGAGAAATTGGGACACAGGAGGGACTCCAGATAAAGGAGGAGAAACCTTAGTAGAGTGAAGGAGAGTACCTAACTGAGGGAGATGGGAGGGGGGAGGAGAATGTGAAGAAAGAAACGTCTCATGGACATGATGTACTTACACAAACTTATCTAAGACAATCACAGTGCTGAGAATGGGAAGGTGGGGAGGGAGTGAAGTGGACAATTGGAAGAGGGCTCATTGAGTGTTGTGTGCCTGTCTGCCTCTATCATCCCTGAATTGCATCAAGATGCATGATTACAAATGCACCAATAAAAGAAAAAATAAAGAAAAAAGGAAAAACTTATTGGATACATAAATTCTTGATTCAAAATTTTACTTTAAGGACTACAAGGCTTGTGATTTAAATTAACATTTTACACAAATTTTAAACAATGTGTTTAGTTGGGCATGGTGGCACAGTCCTATAATCCCAGTACTTGGGAGTCTGAGACAGGAGAATTGCAGGTTTGAGGTCTGTGCATGGTACCTTTGCAAGACCCTGTTTCAAAAAAAAAAAAGGAGGTGTAACTCAATGGTAGAATGCCCCTGGGTTCAAGCTCCAGTACAAAAAATAAATGTATTGGAGGCCTTATAATATTCTCCATATATAAATGATCTCATTTGTTTCCCCCAGTAATGCCTTAAGGTATCTATTAAATGCCACATTACACAGATGAGTGCTCTGAGAAACCTGTTCAGACCCTGTTCTCCAGTGACTTTGAGCCTGATGCCTTTCCTATCACAACAACCATCCTGGGTGCTGAGCTGTTCATCCTTGCTCCTGAGGCTGCTCTGCATCAATTATACACCCTTCTCTCATCCACTGATGAAAGGCAGATATTTGCTTTCTATTAATAGCATGTTACTCCACTCATCCAAATATTTATCCTGATTTCCAATTTATACACTGGCAGTTTTTGGTCCTTTAGCCACCCACAAAAACAGACTTTTCCAGATAATACTTTTCCCTTTTTAATAAAATATTTTAGTACACATTAAAATAAATTCCGACAAGTGGTTTTATAATATGCTTCTTGGATTTCAATGAAAGTAGAAGCTGACTATTCATAGTTGATTATATTATACCTTTATTAGGAAATATATAATGGCTTTATATGACATTATTTAAAATAATAGCCAGGCATTGTGGCGTACGCTTGTAATTCCAGTACTTGGGAGGCTGAGACCAGAGGAACTAGGTTTGCTGCCAGCCTCAGCTACTTAGTGAAGCCCTCCGCAACTTAGTGAGACCCTGTTTCAAAATAAAGAATAAAAAATAGGGCTGTGGGTGTAGCCAGGAGGTAGAATGCTCCTGGGTTCAATCCCTGGTACCGCCAAAATTAAATAAATAAATAAAATGATGTGGAAGTAGGGAATGGTGATGTACACCTGTAATCCCAGTACTTGGAAGGCTGAGGCAGAAGGATTGCAGGTTTGAGGCCAGCCTCAACAACTTAGCAAGATCCTCAGCAACTTAGTAACACCCTGTTTCAAAATAAAATGTAAGAAGGGTGAGGGTATAGCTCAGAGGTAGAATGTCTCTGGCTTTAGTTCCCAGTACCAAGAAAAAAAGAGATAGGGAAGGATTTTATAATATTCAAAATGTATTATTTAAAATAAATAATTTAACTAAATTTTTATACACACACACACACACACACACACACAAAAGGAATATTGTTGAGAAATTAAAAATAAGGATTCAGCAACTTAGCAAGACTCTTAGCAACCTAGAGAGACCCTGTTTCAACACAAAAAATATCAAAAGGACTGGCAGTATAGATTGGAGGTAAAGTTTCTCTGGGTTGTATCCCCAGTACCACAAGAAAAATAAATAAATAGAAATAAAGGAAGGAAATTTTGCCATTTGTGACAAATGAACATATTTAGAGTGCAATTTACTACAGTTTGCTAAGTGAAATTATTTATGCAGAGAAAAACAAATGTTGTATGTTCCTATTTATATATGGATCTAAGAAACTTAACTCAAAAGAAGAGGGTAGAATGGTGGTTTCCAGGGGCTGGATAGTGGAGGAAAATTGGAGGTATTGTCAAAAAAGTACACATTTAGGTTACAACATGAGTAAATTTGAGAGGTTTAATGTACAACATAGTGACTATAGTTAACACTATAGCATTGTACACTTGCAGCTTGCAGAACAGTAAATCTTAAATGTTCTCAACACAAAGAAATAAATCACTTAACTGTGAGGGGATGGATTTGTTAACTAACTTGATTATGATAATAATTTCACAATAAATAACTATATGAAAGCATCATGTTGACACCTCAAACATATACAATTTTGTCAGTGATATCCCCATAAAGCTGAAAGATCAACATGAAACGTAAATATATATGTCTATATATAATCAATAAGACATATAATAGTAACTTATTTTAATTGAGATTGTCATACTGAAACTGTCTTGGTCATTGGGCAAGTTATGGTCCTAAAATTATCTATTGTGCAGGATTGCGATACTGTAATCAGTTAGCCTTGATTAATATAAGAAGGAAATAATCCTTTCTTTTGGGCTATATTACCCTTCATGATTTTACTATATATGACTATTGATATATCATCAAATGCTAAAATTATGACACATATACCAGGTTTCTTAATGAGCAATAAGATGGTACAGCCACTTCTGAGAACACTTCAGAATAAGGAGTTATGCAGAACAAGGATAAGAAAATTATGTACCGTAGACTAAAAGAGTTCCTTAAAAATTTTTTTAACAAAAGTTTTTTGGAACACAGACATGTCCACTCATTTATTTTTCTATGGCTACCTTCAAACTACAGTGATAGAGTACTTGAGACAGAGACGTAAGTCCTTCAGAGTAAGAAATATTCATTTTCTAATGAGAATGTTTCCGGATTCTGATATAGTACTTCAAGGAATTCTTTAGAAAAGAAAGAGTAAAGAATCTGAGGCCTAGGTAGCATAAAAACTGGCCATATCTATGGGAAAATAAAGTATAACCTTTGTGATTACCTTCTTGACTCTACTGCAGTCAATGAGTTAACATTTAACTTCACACCACCTGGGTAGTAATCAAATAGTAAATCACAGTGCAGAATACTCCTAACTACTCCTGAATTATTAAATAATACTTGGGTATGCTTATTAAAGGTTGTCTCAGTAGTTCATCGAAGGATATAATATACTCTTTTTTGATTTCCATGTTTAGAATATTTTTATTAATACCACAGAGGTAAAATATCAGTCAATACAAATTCAATTCTTCTCATTTTTACTTTGTTATCTGATCATATCTCTGCCCTGATTTCATTATAATTGTTTTTAAGGCAGTTGCTAAGGCACATACAAACTGTACAAAGTACAGTTTCTTAAAAATTTCCATATAAATCATTCATTCTTATGATTTTATTTCTCTATCCTTTGCCTTTATACTTCTTGCCTTTATTTTATTCTTAAAATATTATATAATGATTTGCTGCAAGAAAAACTCTTTCATTACAATACAATATACTGTGCCCCACAGCAAAGTCCACTGATGTTACTGATTACAACTTACTTAATTAGGGAAGTATTCTAATGCAAATGACTTAATTTTATAGATATTAGCAAATAACTCTGTATTAGAAGGATCACAGGTTTGATGCTAGCTTCAGTACCTTAGGGACTTTCAGCAACTCAATAAAATAAGTAAATAAATAAATAAACAAATAAATACTTTATATATAAATAAATAAAAAGGGCTGAGATGTAGTTCAGAGGTAGAATGCCCCTGAATTCATTTCCCAGTACCAAAAATAAATAAATACATAGTCCTGTACTATATGAAACATAAGATTTTATAAAAGTAGTTGCATGGAATTCTTAAGCCTCTACTTCATAATACATTTTATATATCAGAGTTTCATTTATTTGGAAACCTTTAACATCCACCAAGATAGTGTCTTCCAATATCAAATTTAAGGGCATTTAATTTTCCTCCATTTGGCTACCATTCTGTAGACATCCTAAAAGTGTCATTACATTTTACTTACTAAATTAATAAAAATAATATAAATAATATTTGAACTCCTTCATTTTGCTGAAGCAAATACACATCAGCAAAATGCTCTTTTTTAACTTCACAGTTTAGCTTTTGCTATGACATCTTTATGTATTAAAGCATGTATTGTTGTCAATAATATTATTCTGTTCATTTATCTTTCCATCATTTAAACAAATATTCAGGCTTTAATTATACTTTTAGGTGAGATAATGTTTGTTTTTATTCAAACATTTTTTCATGCATATTTTAATTAATACAAATTCTGTCAAATGATAATTATTTGTATAATGATAATGTACATAATTTCTTATGTTTAACCTATACAAAATATATTGATTTGTTTATTTATTTTTATTGGCTCCTTGTAATCACACATCATGACGAAGTTCAGAGTGATAGGAGCATGCATGTACATAGCACTTGGTGAGCCCTCCCCCAGCTCCCACCCCACTCCCTCACCCTCCTTGTGCAGGACACATTACTGAAGTAATATCCAGAAAATTTTTTGAAATTCTGTGTATACACATTCTATTTGGAGTTTTATCAGAAGCCATTTTTGTTTTACTTATTTTAATAACATCAAATATAGGGAAAATATAGAGAATGAGAAAAAAACTATATATGAAAGCAGTTAAATTTCTTAGGCTGAAATTTAACAATAGCTACAATATTTAAGTTATGATAATTTTGATGAAACTGCATTATCATATACC
The DNA here is from genome assembly GCA_004027185.1 of Glis glis. Lineage (NCBI taxonomy): Eukaryota > Metazoa > Chordata > Mammalia > Rodentia > Gliridae > Glis > Glis glis. The sequence goes on along the minus strand of PVJS01012075.1, from coordinate 28,992 downwards.
TGTAGAGATGGATCTCCCAGCCACTTTAAATCTTCTTTGAAGATGCATCAGCATCTCATCCTTTCTTTCAAAGCATTTGAAATGTACTTTAAAATTTATTTATCTCAATAGATAAATTCTTTGACAAACACAATGACATGTCTATGGAAATATTTTATTCAAAGCAGTAGCTGCGGTTCTAACAGAGTGATGGTACATAGTATGCCCTAAATAAATAGTTGCTTAATGAATACTGCATAGATGAATGCCAAACTTTGTAATGGGGATCTTCAGTTTTTAAAAGCTTCATGTGCTATAGATTGCTTCCAATGAAAGTGACTTTTAGAAACATGGAAGGATTGACTATATTGAGCTCCAGATACAGAATCATTAATGTTCAGACACTTAACTTGAATTTAGAAATATGTTGAAGCCATTGCAGTCATTAAGAAGTTTTGGATGTGTCTATAAACACATGAAGACAATTCTTTTGGCAGCAGTAGTAAAAATGAGAGGAAAGAAGCAAAGTCATCCTCTGCCTGTTCATCTCAATTTTCTGCAAATAAATTCAGTTCTTTGGGCATGAGAGAGAATGACCCTCTAGCCATGTGAATTCTTTAGAAAGACCTCTAAATTGAGGTGATTTGGCAAAAATTGAGGAAAACTGACTCAACCTTCTATGGAAAGTAGAACCCCTCAATCAGAATAGTGTTGATGAATAGCCAAAGGGGATCTGTGGAAGGGAAGGATTTCCTTTGCCTCTCGGTAGGAATGGAGTTTTAATCACTACTGCTGGTGGCAGATATTGTGGTGGCTTAAGAATAACAGACTTGGATGTTTATTAAGATACTAGTTTTCAGACTTATTTATTAATTTTGAAAAATAAAACAAAAAATATGATTGCATTCCGAATGTATGTAAGGTACTGAATTAAATATAAAATGAATTGAATTGTATTCCTTCCATGACACTACAGTTTTGTTGAAAATTTTATATATATCAAAAAAACACAATGCAAGGTAAGGATGCATATGATATGTCCAGTATACCTGGGCCTATGGAGATAATAAGTAATAGAATTATTGGTGCCTGTCACTGCATATTCTCCTGAGCAAGTCACCAAGATGTTTCTTCTTTCCCTTTTTCTCTTGTTACAGGGGATTTAGGCAGTATCATTCAAGAACTGATTTATAGAGCCATAAAGTGTTATGGTGGGAGTGAACCTTAGAGGTTACCCACTTCACCCCTTGGTTAGAGATTTCTCTGACATTGAATTAACACCAGGAAAAGTAGCTGCAGGCAGCACCCCACTCACACCTACATAGCACGGAGGTAGCAGGAGTCTGATCATTCAGAGTCACATGCATCCTACTTCACTCATTAATGCAAAATCATTTCACCTTGGGACGTAAATGATCTTGGACACAATGGAAATTTGGGAGAAGAGAATCATTTTGTATTAGCAGTCTTAAATCATTTTCCTTCCCCACATTCAAAAAAAAGAGCAGTAGACGATCCCCACACCTAATTATGTAGGTCTCTGTGTGGCATATATCTTCTAAATTGAATTAATTACTTTGTCATCATAGACAGAAATTTGCAGGGACTTTTCCCCAAATTAGTCCACATCCTGTGGAATCATGTAGTGATTGACTCAAAATGATCTATGCAACTGAATTTATATTGTGCAATTTTTATCCTTTACTGTAATTGTTGAATGCATTTTGCAATTTTGGATTACTATCTAGAGTAATTTTAGTTTTTTTTATAATTACATTGAATTCTGAGAAATATAGCATATTTTAATATAATAATATATGTTTTGGATTTAAGAATGGTTGATTATTTTACTCTCTCCCCTCCATCTCATCAACAGGAAAAGGATCAGCTTGTCTTCCACAAAGCAACTCTGTGTATTTTAGTTAAATACAGTCATATTTTCAGGAAAGTATCCCTGAATTCTTGTATATGTACATTTGGCTTGTGACATCTCATATCTATAATGCATGTCACTTGAAAAGAGCAAAAATCTGAGGAAGATGGAAATGATTAAGTTCTTATAGTTGCTGCTTGGATTCATGTTCTGCCTTCTTTGGGCAGGTAACAGGAAAAATAACAATTATTGGTTACTTGCTCAAATGAACATCATCCAGGAGTATCCATAGATCAGCAGTTTCAAATGTTCCCTCTTCTTCTAGAAGCATGTCTAGCTGTCTATCTCTAACAGCAACATAATAAAAAGTACACATAATAAAATTACATATCATAGTATGTAGAGTAACTATCTCCATTGCTTGGATATCTCTCTTCCTTTGATTTTTACAAAAAATAACCACAGTTAAAGTATTTTTCAGGCATGTATGATGGCACATGCCTATAATCCCAGTACTTGGGAGGCTGAGATAGAAGGATTGCAGATTTGAAGCCAGCCTCAGCAACTTAGCAAGACCCTATTTCAAAACAAAAAAAAATACAATGGGTTTGGGGGTTTGGCTTGGAGGTAGAATGCCCCTACCTTCAATCCCCAGTACTATATAGGTATGTATACATATACTCACACACACACACACACACACACACACACACATACACATTCCAGCTTCTACCTAAATATCCTCTGAAGTATCTGTCAATTTTTTTAACCTGTGCATTTTCTATTTATATCTTCCCATACTCCTAGAAAACCTCATATTCTTTGAAAGTAGGATTTATGGTTTATTCACATTTATATTTCCATGTGCCTAGAATAGTCCCTGACCTAGCTGAAAATAAATTTGTGCTGGTGAAAAATAAATGAATTCACACTGCATGTTGCAGAAAGATTAACCTGTCAATATCACCTAGCAATTTTATCTCTTATTACACATTTTCTTTGATTCTCTCTAATGTCTAATCCTGTTTTTCAAATATCAAATCACTCTATTTTTAGTCTCTGTGATTTTAATGTTTCCCACCCAAAGAAGAAATTAAAATAGATAAAATTCATTGACGTTCCCCCAACCTATAATCTGGATCTGAAGGTCCCGCAAAGGATCCCATGTTAAAGGCCCATGGCCAGCTGCTGGCACTATTTGGAGGTGGTGGAAACATTACAACATGGGGCACAGGTGAAGGAAGTAGGCCACTGGAGTTGTGTCTTTGAAGGTCATAGTTGGCACCCTGCTCCTTCCTCTTGCTCTCCCTCTTTGCTTCCCAGCCACAATGAGGTGGGTGTCACTGCTCCACACGTGTTACCTGCCAAGATGTCCTGACTCACCACAGGCCAAGAGCGATGGAACCAAGTGACGATGGACTGAAACCTCTGGAAATATGAGCCAAAATCAATCTTTCCTCTTTTAAGTTGATTTTCTCGGGTATTTTGTCACAGGAATGGAAAGCTGACTAACACACTAAGGGTAAATTTGCTTAAAAACAATTATATATTTTTCTTTCCAACATTAGTAATTCCTTATGTATTTTAATCCAATCCAATGATTCTCTTCAAAAATATTTACCACCAAGAATTCTCTCTACTGTCTCTGAAATTGCCCTCTTTACTGTTTAATTTCTATAATCTTTTAACTATATTAGTACCTTTTTATTTCAAAAGCTAAGATGAAGCCCAGGAACATACAAAAAAAGAAGGAAAAAGAAATAATAAAAATTTCTGGGAATAGGTAATAGTGATGGTTACACAGCAGTGTAAATGTACTCGATGCTACTGAACTATGCACTTAGGATATAAGCATGACTGAAATAAACTTTATAAAATGCATATTTATCACAATATAAAATGGATCTACATAATTAATTTTCATAAAATCTTAATATAACCAATGTACTTTAAGTATGTATACTATGTATACTATATACCATATAAGAAGGTATTTATCAATCTCACTAACATGTTTGGGGAGTGGAGAGGGATCTAGAGGCAAACACACCAAGTGCTGTGTGCATGTGCATTGCTATCACTCTAAACCTCCCTATGACGTACAATTACAATGCACCAGCAGAAGTATGTATTAAAAATCCACAAATCGCTATTCTGTCATATGCATATTTTTAAGAGAGGAATCTGAATGTGTCAGGAATTTGATGTGGTTATATTGTTGGTGTCCACTTCATTATTTAAGAAAGTTAGTACTTACAGTCTCTTCAAAAGAAGGACCCCATGATAGTGAGAAGTAGAGCAAGCCATGGCAGGGAGAAACAACTCAAGAACAGGACTTTGTTTACCCTCCTTTAGTATAGAGATGATAACTGTCCTTAAACACTAGAAGTGCTATCATACGGACAAATGATTAAACTTGACACAGGCAACGCTGCAGGCAAAAACTAAATCAATAGTTAAAAGCTAGAAGCCAACTTTCGAATCTCAGAAAATGAGGTGCGCTGACTTAAGAAACAGTGAATTTCCAACAATGAAGAAAACACGAGAAAGATATTAAGCAGAAATGCATTAAAGACAGAACACATGCATAACGTACGAAGCAGGATTAGATAGTCTCTCATATGCTTCCATATATGGAGATTCAATAATTCTATGAAATTTCAACAGCTGATCTTTTAAGCCTCTTTCATCTGAAATAAAGCTAGAACACATTTTACTGTTCAAAATAGCAAGTTTTCAATTTTCATCTGTAACAAAAGAAACATAATTCATGCAAAATCTCTTTTAGTGGAATTGAAAAAATATCCATGCTGAATGCTATGCATAAGAATATAGCATTTTATTTTACCTTGTTCCTCTCTTATGCATACATACATACATATACACGCTTATACAAGTATATATAAGTAAAGACAGTTTGAAATTAATAATGTGACCAGTTATACCTCAATAAACTCCTCTTGATGTAGTACTTTCATTTATATACATAGTATGATTAAATGAAAGAAAGGAATAAAGCTGTTTCCTTTAATTATAAAACTAAAAGGTATGTTTTTCTTCTAGAATGACAGTATTTGGAGTTTCACCTCTGATCAGAGAAGATTTGGTAAAGATTTGGTAAAATCTGAGCAGCAACCTTGGCCGAGAGAGGAGCAACAAGGTGAGCAGAACTATGTTCAATCAAAAGCTTCTCCTAATCATTAGATTAAGTAACATATTGATTAATGTTATTTCTGAAATTGTAAGGCTGTGAAAAAAATATATATACAATATTGAAGGCGATGCATATGTATATAATATTGAATATACTATATTGAAGGAGAAGCATCCCAAAATGATTATATTTATAATCAATATCTGTTTACTTAGTAGTTGAATGCTTAATGCATGCACATTACGAACAACTAACATTGTTTTCAAATTAGAATCTTATTTGAAAATGATATCTATAGGATTACATCCACGTAATGTCTCACATATACTTACACATATAATTCTTATTGTGGTTTCAAATGAGTCAAATTACTCTTTCAGAGATGTAATAAATTTCTTAAACCTTACTGTAGCAAGGCCTAATGACATTCTTATATATCTGAAGATACATTTGAACATTTTCTGTGTATAAGGTAATTGTGAAAACATGAACTAAAATTTGTCAATTTTTAACAGCTCAAAAGACAGCCTTAAGATGATAAAATAGGAAAATGTTACCCAGTACATCTACATTGACTTCACATCAAAGGTTAGAATAGAAATCTGCATCATGAAGAGTAACAGGTCTATTACAAAACTGGGCTTTGAATCATCACTCCTTTCAACTAGTAGTTGACTTCTCTTTGAACATAAAAATAATGCAAGAGAGCAGAGCAGGGAGGGAAAATCTTTTTGTTCCTCACTACATCTATTCCATCAATAAAAAATAACAAACAGAAATTCATGCTTTTCCAAACCATACTGACAAATGAAAACTCAGATAAGACTACAGTCTTCCTTATTACATTTGCAGCTGTAGTAGGCATTACCCAGTGAAGCTAAAATGTGACAGCAACAAAAGAAAGAAATGCCACACATGATTTAGAACAAATCACATTTTTGTCTAGAAGAAAACAGAGGGTGACACTGTAATTTATTTTTTTCTTTTGAGTACTGGGGATTAAACCCAGGGTCTTTCTACCTCAGAGCCGTACCCCAAGCCATTTTTAATTTTCACTTTGATATAGGGTCTTGCTAAGTTGTTGAGGGTCTTTCTAAGTTACTGTGGTTGGCCTTGAACCTGTGATCCTCCTATCTCAAACTCCCCAAGTGCTAGGATTACAGTTGTTCATCATCATGCCAGGACCACAGAGTAATTTAAACCCTTATATTTCAACCCAAGTCATTATCAAACTCTTTTTCCAAAACAAAAACATAAGGAAAAGTCCCTCACAAGCAAATATTAAATTGTATGCAATACTAGATACCCCAAACTCAGGAAAAATTCAAGGTTAAAATGTAAAAAATGATCATTCAAGTCATGTTAAATTTTCTATTCAGAATCAGAAAACTATTGCCTATGGGCCGTATTTGTTGATAACATTGTACTGGCATAATCAGGTCCCTGTGTTTATATTCTATGAATGGTTGTTTTTGAGTTAGAAAAACAAAGTTGAGGTGTTGTGACAGAAGTCTGGTGGACTGAAAACATTACCATATTTATTATCTGATTCATTTAAGAAATGTCAACCTTTGCTTTAAATAATACTTATTTTGAAAAGAACAATGAAACTGGGTGTTATGGTGCAGGCCTGTTACTGAGATCCTCAGCAACTTAGTGAGACCCTGATCCAAACATAAAAATTAAAATAGGGCTGGGAGTGTAGTTTGGACGTAGAATGCCCCTGGGTTTAATCCCCAGTACAAAAAATAAACAAAAATGAATGATATATGCGCAGTTACATACAACAAACTTGTGCACATAGTGAGAAACATTATTTTGTAGTTTGCAGAGATTGTTAAGACTATAGGAACATGATAAGTATAGTTTTCTTCCTCCCATTGACTATTCATAACTGGACTAATTTGTGTCGTGGAAACCTATCACCATGCACAGTCATTTAAACTACTTCAACTATGTTTGTTTCCTTGTTATTCTCCCTTTGTAGTTCCTTCATTACTATTTACTCCCCAGTTGGGGCTGAGTATTATTAGAATTGGAAATTGAGATGCCTCAGTGAATCCGATGGTGACATCAGACTAGCATGAATTGTATATCCTACCAATTAGCGATCTATACTAATGATTTCCAGCATACAAGTATCACAAGGCACAGGAAAATCAGGGAAATGTTAAAGTAGCTCTATGTCCTTTTCTCTACATTATAGTTTAGTGTATATAATCCAAATTAGCATATATAATCTCTAAATGATCTGTGTACACATCACAGAGGGAAGCAATTTTGGTCATGAAGCATCACCATTTAAGTATCACTCCCAAAGTTTAGTTTATGAAGTATTTCTTAGGAATTTATGAATCTTAGAAGCATAGATTTAAGTCAATATCACTAAAAGAGCTACTCTATTGGAAGAAGTCTAATAGTAAATATTAGCATTTTATATTTTGTTTGAAAGCAGGTTTGTCATTGGCTTATTTAAAGATTTGACATTATTTGCTTTCTTTTTGTCATACTCCCATAAAGGAGATAATGACTTGTAGTCCTGCTGATGACCCTTTTTTTTACAACAAGTAACGCTATATTTATGAGAATAAGAGTATAATTGTTCACTGTACAATCCAAATTGGGAACTGAGACTTATCCTAGTTTAAAAAAATTACATGTGAAGCACACTGCAATGACTTCTGAATGAGGATTAAAATAGAACTAAAAACAAATATGTAGACCTATAACTTGTTTTTTGAAAACTTCAGTAAACATTTATTTATTTAAAAAAAAGCATTCCAGCAGAAGGCATCAATAGAAATTGGACCTAAATCTTCTAATAAGCTACTGATTAAAGACCAAGGGATTTCAAACAGCCCTAAACCAACCATGAGAAGCACTGAATATTTGTGCATGTCTAGTGTCCAATTTAAAATGAGGGATTGTTTTGGATATTGTAGAGGCAGACTTAACCATGAAAACAGTAGATTTGCTCAGTTGCCTCGAGAAAATGTAGAAATTCCTTGAACATAAAAAGAGTAAGCCAGAGGGCTAGAAGTAAACTGTTAATAATTGTTACGGGCTTTTATTGGTATATAAATGCTTCACTCTATAGTGTTAAACATTTTATTCTGAGGAAGGTACAAGTTCCCTAAAATCATTTCCATTTGGTTACTGTAGCTAGTAAAAAAAAAAAAAAAAAACTAGGCTGGAAAAGCAAAAGATGCTTGGGAAGAAAAAATGAAGTTGTTTTCTGAACATTCACTAGAAAAAATATCAAAGGAGGAGAGGAAAAAAGGAGGGGGAAGGTAGGGATAAGTTTAGCACTACACTGACTCTTGAAAGATGAGAGACAGATAAAAACAAGTGAAAACCTGAGGGTTTTGAGAATTATTACAAAATTTAAAGCACAGTATAATAGTTATCAAAATTATGAAACTTTCACCTTCTTTCTTGTAATAAAATCATGAAATTAAAAAATGAAGACATTTCTGATATAAATCTTCCACTGGGTTTTAGCTTGCTGCAGTTGTATTCATTCATTACAGTGAAAGACCCTGTACTCAAAATATCCCAGGGAAACACCTACTCTACCTCTCACCTGCAATATATCCATGAGCTAATTCCCCAACTGATGCAATCCTTAGTCTTCAAAAATCCAGAGGGAAAACAATAATTCATATTTCAGAGTTACTCTTGTTAAATGAAAAAAATTTAAAGTTTGCCAGCATACCAATAGAAAGCACACAAAAATGATACTCATTCAATATCATTGCTACTTAATTTCATCCTCCAATTAATTTACCATTGATTCTAAGATGTACTCCAATTTTGGCAATATTAAAGTATAAAATAATGTGCTTCTTCTTAGTATAAAAAGAATCAGAGATAATTCAGAACCAAAAATGTTTCTAGGTAAAAAAACTAGCTTAGGATTTTATGAAATTTGTAAGTATTAGTAAGCAGGGGATAAAGACATAATTCTGTAACTAGTTGAAATATTTTAATGTGTTTTTTATTTATATTTTTGAAGTTGAAGGATTGAAGTTTGAAAGATAAATGTTTACTATTGCCTAGAACAACTTTGATGTAGACATTATTATATATGCTACATAGATGGAAGAAAAGCATCAGATTTGTTATGAAATATGTTATAGAAGTATGCATGCTAAAAGAAAAAGGGAAATAGAAACAAAAGAATTATATTTCTCATTAAAACCCTAAATAGTGGCATCACTTATTAAAGAATATAACTAGAAAAGTGATGGGAATTGGGCCCGCATTGATTGCTAATAGGTATCAATTGCTAATAGTGAGAACAGGCTGTCATACTCAGGCAGAACAATAAAATCCTTTTCTCTGTCTCTAAGTTGTCAGACGAGAGCTGCAGCCAATGTTGACCTTGGTCAGCTAAAAGTTGGCTGTTAGTCCAGCTAAACACTGAATGTTGTAGGCAAAGACACATGCAATTAGAAAAGAATTACAGACTTTCACAACAGCTAAGACTAACATTAAAAGATGAAAAAGCAAGCTATATTAACCCAATACTAATTACTAATAACACAAAATAGTTATAGTCCCAAATCTTCCATACTTTAAAAGACTATATTCCTGTTTCTTTTCTTTTCTTTATTATAAAACAAGTTTTCAACATAATAAGTAACTTCTAGCAGATAGAGATAAGGAGATACTGAGAACTCACCAAGGACACAGGTGGGCAATACACATGCTCTAAACTTTAATGAAAATAAAAACAAAAAAAAAACAAGCTTCATGAAGCCCCCTGACCTTGCTAACCAAGTAATATATTTTGATCAGTGATGTCTGCCCCTGTGAGGATGAACAAAGAAGGCTAACAAGAAGGACTTACACAACAAAGATAACTGACAAAATTGCACCTGCTTTTGGTGGGAAAAGAAGATTATTGGTTAAGCAGGATGAAAAAGAAGAGATAATTGATTCTTATAAAAATTGTATATGTTCAAAGGCATCAGTGCCTTACTTTCAAGGCACTCCACTGTGTCACCTCTGGCGTAGTGCTTTTATTACTCTGTCCCCCGTTTCCCTCTGTAATAATAAAACTTTGCTCAAGCTTGCAACAGTAGTTCTGGCTAACTTTTTCTAAACTAGCTAAGAACAAGAATCCACAGCATCACTCCAAATGGTACCAAAAAGATTAAGAAAAGTAATATAACTAGCATTATCCATTTGTTAGAATTTGTGACTACTTACAAATATTTCCAAATTGCCAACACCTTTTCACAAAATGAATGATACTGTGTTGTGTAGAAATAATTCAGAGAACTTTAAATAAAGATAATCATTTATACATGACAGTAATACTATGTATTTGAGTGACTTGTCTCACTTTTGGGACAAGAATATATATATTTTAGGATATATATTTCAATTATACTGCATCTAAATATCCCTCCACATATATAGGTACAAAGGAGAAAGTGACCTTTATTTTCTCCCAAAGCCAGCCTTGATTATTCTTGTCTAATAGAAGAAAAGGAGGCTGTGTTCTCTTGGCTGGATGCGATATACTTAAAAAAACTAGTCAAAATTAGATCTGAGTTTAATGGAAGGCTTTTGGTGTGCAGCAGGAATAGATGCAGCAACTGTGTCATAGTGGGCCACAGAGAAGAGTCCTGTGCTGGTTCAGGGTTTACTCCAATCTTTGTTTCTGTTTGTTTGTTGTTTTGTTTTATAGAGGGAAGATATTATTTTCCACAGATACATTCAGCTGGGCTATTTCAGAGCCAAACAGTACGTGGGACTTCATGACGGTCATTTCGTAATGGCAATCCATCGTCAAGGTCATAAACATGTACCCATTTTCTTCGAGTCTCCCAAGGTGCCGAGGCGTTTAGTTCAGAGCCATCTGAACACCAGCTGCATGCCTGACCTAGAGTCGGGTTGGCTTGATGATTCTTACCCAACCTCCAGACACTTCCTTCCTGGGTGGTTTATATTCTCTCAGGCTGTGCTGGTTTACCCTTTTCACTGATTTCAGAAAGGCCAACTGAGGTGATGAGAATTCTTCTCATCTTTAGTGTCCTGATCCATTCTAAGTCATCCATCTTTGGTCCAAATATTCCTGAAAGTGTTATCTTCAGAATAATCTGTTTAGGAAAAAAGAAGACTCTTAGCAGAGACCAACATCACAAATGTGGTTGGTTTCCCCAAGCAAAGTTACTTTGTGATACTACAGCCACCCTAACATTACCTCTGCTTTGAAATCATTAATTCTTTGTGATTGGATATATAGTCAATAGTATAAGACAATTGTGAGATACTAAATGTTCCCAAAAATTCAACAAGCACTGTGTCCCCATGTGGACTTACTTTCTGTGTGGCCCCCCCAAACTGTACACAGTACCAGCTGCTTAGGTACAGGACAATTTTATCGACAGATCTTCATTTTAATAGCATCTGTATCCAAAAATCTTTCCTCACAGAATCTGAAGATTAATGATAGAAACTAATATGTTGTTTTAATGCTTCTACTGTGCTATCATAAAGTACTATAGATTGGCTGCCTTAAAATCAACAGAAATGGCTAGGCATGGTGGCACATATCTGTAATTCCAGGACTTGAGAGACTGAGATAAGAAGACAGCAGGTTTGAGGTCAGCATGCATGGCAAGACCCTGTTTCACAATAAAAAATGAATAAATAGAATAGGGCTGGGGGTGTTGCTCAGAGGTAGAATGCCACTGGGTTCAATCCTCAGTCTAGTCCATCTCTCTGTCTCTCTTACACACACACACACACACACACACACACACACACACACTCCAGAAATGTATTTCTGGAGTATAGACTGATTCAGTGTCTGATGAGGACCTGCTTCCTTATTCATAGATAGCTGTATTTTTCTGTGTCCTCACATACCAGGAGGGGCAAGGAAGGCCCTTTGGGGCTCTTTCATAAGGGGATTAACCCCATTCAGGAGGGCTCAATCCTGGAGATCTTTTCACATAATAAAGTCCCTGCCTCCCAGTCCCATCATTTTGTGGGCTGGGATTTCAATATCTGAATTTGGGGGGAACACAAAAGTTCAGTCTTTAGCATGTGTTTTCTGTCTTGCTGTGATTAGTGATACTTTAATTCCATCGTCCAGGACAATAAGTAAGATAAACTAGAGTTAGATGCAGAGATATCATTTCATGTGGGCTTTAGATGTAGATGTGTATCAGAAGAGACAGGCTGGGTGACTTCTCAAAGGAACATTTTTAAAAGCCTATTGTGATTTAAATGCATTTGTGACATGAAGCAAATAGCACAGATTTGGTATCATTGTGATGGTTCTGTTCACATTTAGCTTCACTCATTTCTACTCCCCAAAATTGGTATTTGGTGCTCTCTATAATAATCCCAGTCTCATAACCTTGCTTTCAGTTCGGTATGCCTGGAACTATAAAGCTAATATCATAGCCTCGACTAAAGTTTCATTTGATAAATTACAGGAATATTTTTAAGTGTTTGAAAAAAATGTTAAAGTACAAGTGAGTGTTGACTTTTTTTTCCAGAAACTTATAGAAGACTTAACATTTTCATCCCATCGGTATTTTAACCTTCCTTATTTATCAACCTTCTTCCAATACTCATGCACATTAGGAAAACCCTATGACTTTGAACATTATGAGTTGCATTTTCAAAATGGACATAAAAATTTCCATCTTGTTTTTCAGCAACAATCCTCTTTTTTCTATTTGTTATGTGCCTGCATCTCCACCATTGCCATGGTTGGTTGTGGTTACTGGCAAGGTCAGCAGCAAAGTCGTTCCCCTTCCCCTCTATTTGATTGACTTTTTTTCCTTTTTTTTCGAATTGGTTCTTATCCAACCCCATCTTCTTCTTCTTCGTATTTTACTTTTCACCAAAGGGGTTAACTTTTATATGTATTAACTCCCAGTGTTTATTTTTTTTCTATAAAGTAGTTTTATAATTTACAACTTAAGTGGAATATTTAGGCTTCTAGCATATTGGTTTTCTCTGATTGTTTAATTATCTTGTTTCTTAAATTTTGCATTTTAATTACCACAAATTTTTCTGTTTTTAGTGTGATTGTGTGTTTTAAATTTTGAAGCTGGTGCCATACTGGAAATTTAAGTTTTCTATAAGATTGATTTGTGAATTAAAGATACTTCAAAAAAAAGCTTCAAATGTAACAAAAATAGAGCATTTTCAGCATAGTATAATCCATATTCATTTTCTGACATGAGTATTCTTTTTTCTTTGACTAAATTGAGACAGGTGGTAACTTTAATCACTAGTCATTATCTTATATTCATCACATAGTGTTATACTGAATTTTTGTAAAATGTCATGATTAGAACTATTTCAAATTTTTTGGTTCATACTTCAGTGAATGATATCTATTATTGCTCAAGGAAATATTTAATCTAAGAAGAGTGCTACTCAATGAATAGATGAATGAGCCACAATTTCGTTCATTGTAATTCATTTGTGCATACTTAGAAGTAGAAAAAAAGACATATGTAGAGCAAAAGATTTACTTTAACTCTGGAATAGAATATTGAAACATGAAAATTCAAGCCACCAGGAATTTTTAGAGAAAAATTATTGTGCAAATTATTTATTTTTATTCATCATTTAAGTATTTATATAAAACATAGACATTAGGAAACATCACTTATGTAAATAAATTAAATAAAGCAAAAATTCTAAAGTTACCAATAATAAACTCCTATGTGTATTTTCAAATATAGTTCCATAAAAATAAAAATATTGGTTTTTGAAAAGCAGTAATAAGATATTGAAAGTTAACAATAATAGTACCATTTAAATAAACTGGGTGTGGTGGCACAGCCTGTAATCCAAGCAACTAGGGAGGCTGCAACAGGAGGAAAGCAAGTTTGAGGTCAAGCATGGCAATTTGGTGATACCTTGTCTCAAAACATAAAAAGGGCTGGGGATGTAGCTCAGTGGTAGAGCATCCCTGGGTTCAATCCACAGTACCATGAGAGGGAGGGCAGGAAGAATACTACTTACAAATTCATAATTCATTGAGTGAGTGGGAGTGTCTGGATTAGGATAATTATTTTTAATGTGCAAATAAAATAATGAAGAATTTTAAAATATGATAAATAAGCAGTATTCCTCCAATATTCAAACTCTAGCTAACTTCTTTTTGTTTGTGTTTGCAAAACAGATTAAAATAGTACTGACTTGTTTATGTACTCAAGGAAGAGAGTCCTAGACAGAAGTAGAAGAAATGAACTCTCAAATTTTAGAAGTCTGTCAATTCCAAATAAGATCTCTATTCCCAGAGGTACATTGGTGAGAAAAATCAATAGAAGAACAAAACAATAAGCATTTTATAGCAATCCTGTTAGTTGTTAAATATATTGCATCTACTCAAATTATTGCAAGTTCTCATCTTTTAATGAAAAGGATTTTATAGAGATACAATGTAGGTTTCACCTTATACCAGGAAAAGACAACTTCCTAGGTCACTTAGTGCAAATTTATTTTCTTAAGAATTTTAATTGGAACTTCATAAATAAATCAAATAGATTAAAATATATCTGACATATTAAGTCACAACTATGTCTATAAGCAGGAAATAGAGAAAGAAAATGCTTTTGGGGAAAGGCATTTTATATGTTTGCTAATTTGAGTGATCAGGGCAAAATGAGTCAGTTTAAGTGCAACACTTCAGTGATGAATAGCAGACCCTCTTTAGTCTAGGAAGTAGAAATAAAAACTGAACAGAATACAAAACACAGCATTTTGTGATATATATAAAACAGTAGTTTCAGGACATATTACATAAGACACGAATTTTCATATATCTTAGTGAAATAACAAGGTGAATACTTAAATTGTATAAATGTAGGTAATAATTTCAAGATACAAAAGGACATTTTTTTTTGTAGTGGAGAAAGTCCAACCCTTGATCAGGCATAAGAGTGTTAAGAAGATAGATAGTGTTCAGGCTGATTTGCCCTAAGGGTCAAATGTGTACAGCATTCATGATCTTCTGCCATAACATATGAGTTGGTAGGAACTTAAAGACATAGTAGTTCATGTAGGATTTTAGGCTTGGTTGGATCATTATTCTGAATATTGTAATATTCCATTTGATAGCCAAATGTCACAACATAAATGTAGGCCACATAGCAGATATAGTAGATAATGTGCTTGCTTTCTGTTGCAATGCCAGTATGCATTATGCAATCTGTAGCAAAGGAAGAAACAGTCAAATTTTCTGCTTCTAAGGAAACTAAACACAAGATAGCATTTATATTGCAAAACCTATTGCTGATGTGTGGCACAGAATTTAAGTTGCTCATTAGTCTTTTATTAGAGCAATCCAGTTCTCTTACTAAGGGGCAGAGAACAGGATGCAGGAGTTTAAAAGACATTATTTTTCTAGCACTAATAGACAAACACTTAATACATAATGCACTTAACATACTATGATTTACACAAATTACCCATGGTTTTGTTCCCAGCAGACATATTTTGGCATCTCATGGAAGCAGAGATTAGAACATCTGTGCTTTTACTGAACAAATCTCTTCCTAGAAGTTGTGCTGTAGCAATACCATATGGAGGGAATCTTTTCACATTTCTTTCATTAGATATTACATGAAAAGATCTGTATAATTACTAAGAAAAAGCAGGATGAAATGAACCACTTGTAATATATTTATTCATTTATTTTCCTGGTATAATATGAATATACTATTCTTTTCATCACTTACATGTGTTGTTTGCAGAATACTCTATGTTCAAAGCAGATGGCAAAATATAAAGGTGAAAAGGAACGATAATAATTGCTGACACTGTGGCCAGCCACTGTTCCAGCCACTTCATATATAGTAATTTATTTACCAAAAGCCCAATGTCTATATCAATACCAATTCTTGCACTCAATTTTTGTCTATAAAATTATCTATTATCTGTGTATGTATACAATCATACATGTGGCTGCAATATTCTATAATTTTGTGTGTTTGTGTGTGTGTGGTGTATTCTACCTCTGAGCAACACTTCCAGCCTTCTTTTATGTTTTTGTTTTGAAACAGGGTCTTGTTAAGTTGCTGAGGGCCTCACTAAGCTGCTGAGGCTGGCCTCAAACCTGTGATCCTCCTGTTTCAGCCTCCCAAGTACTTGGTGCACCACCAAGCCCGATTTGCAATAGTATCTTGATTGATACCATTTCTACCCTGAACTTTTCCCAAACAAGAGAGGATCTCTCAGTCATATAAAGATCACATTTCTAGTACAGAGTTTTTTTCTAGAGGTATGAACCATGCATGGTAGTGAAATGCATGGTAGTGAAACCATGCATTGTTAGAAAACAGTGTTTCTCATAATTCAGTCAAAATAAGTGAACATAATAATAATCTTTTAAAAGTGTAAATTAGTAATCTTTACCATACCCTTTGAAATCATAAATCCAAAGAATATGCAAATGTAATAATCATAACAGGTAATTCTAATAACAAGTGTCCATGGGGCATATTTCAAGAACACCTTCACTAATATTATGTTTCTCAATATATGTAATTCCCTAGTTCCTGATGTTGATGCTTATCAATACTGAAAAGTCCAGAGTAAGTACTGGATATCCCTTGATCTTTTAAACTAAAGCTATAACTGATTGTATCACTCCTTCCCTCATGATAGAATTTAGTGGAATACTACAGTTCATTCTTAGTCTGACAATGAAAAAGTAGCTGAGAGCCATGGAGTTCTGCAAAATCTAAGAGCCAAATAACAACCAAATTTGTTGTAATGATCAAGTTCAGGGACCATAAATCTTCATGTACTTTTATTATGAAATAACTAATTTCTGTCTTCCCTTTGTGGTTTGAACTCTGGCAGCCTGTTGTGGTAACAGTGATGAAAATCCAGTGCTTTTGCCATTGAAATAAAAAACAACTTTTTTTTTTTCAGGACAATGGATATTCTTATTGGGACAGATATCTCTTTTTATTTTTTATTTTTTGGTGTATTTTATTAATACATCTTCATGGGTTTCAGGGTGGTAGAAGTATACATGCACACATTGGTCAATTAGCCCTCCCCTGATTCCCACCCCCATTCCCCCCCCCTTCCCTCCTTCTTGTGCTCAGCATAGTAGTTGACTTTGATAAGTTTGTGTATGTACATCCTGTGCATTAGTGTGTTTCCCTCTTTCCCCCTCCCATCTCCCTCAGTTAGGTCGCCTTCTTTACTAATTTAAGGTTTTCTCCATCTTTATTTGGAATCTCTCCTATGCCCTATTCTCCCTAGCTTTCACATATTAGGGGGAGCATCCAACTTTTCACTTTTTGTATCTGACTAATCTCCCTTAGCATAATGTTCTCTAATTCCATCCATTTCCCTACAAATGATGTAATTTGTTCTTCTTGATGGCTGCATAAAATTCCATCATGTACATATCCCATAGTTTTGTAATCCATTCATCTGTTGATGGGTATCTTGACTGGTTCCATAGTTTGGCAATCATGAATTGTGCAGCTATAAACATAGATATGCAATCATTAGTCTGGTAGTTTGGTTTCCATTCTTTTGGGTAGATTAAAATAAACCCCACTTTCTCACCCTGCACAAGAGTCAATTCAAGGTGGATCAAAGACCAGGAAATTAAACCAGAGACCTTGCAGCTACTTGAATAAGTCATAGGTCCAACACTTCAACACATAGGCATAGGGAAACACTTCCTCAATAAGACCCCAAAGGCACAAGAAGTTAAAAAGAGGATCAATATGTGGGATTGCATTAAACTGAAGAGCTTCTTCACAGCAAAGGAAACTATCAAGAACCTCAACAGAGAGCTGACAGAATGGGAGATTTTTGCCAGCTACTCCTCTGATACAGCACTAATATCTAGAAAATACCGAGAGCTCTAGAAACTCACCGCTAAAAACACAAACAACCCAATCAAAAAATGGGCAAGTGAACTAAATAGGCACTTCACAGAAGAAGAAATATAAATGGCCAATAAGTGTATGAAAAAATGATAAGCATCATTAGCAATCAGAGAGATGCAAATCAAAACTACCCTGAGATTTCACCTAACCCCAATTAGAATGGCAATCATTAAAAACACAAACAATAACAAATGCTGGAGAGGATATGGAAAAGTAGGAACTCTAATACACTGTTGGTGGGATTACAAATTAGTGCAACTACTTTGGAAAACAGTGTGGATGATCTTCAGAAGACAAATATCTCTTTTAAGCAATTGATCTTCTCTTACGTTACATGCCTTTTGGATTATTGTTATCACTGTTGATGCTATTATTGGGGTAGTGCTATTTTGTTTTGATAGGCCTCAAAAGAAGAAATCTTGGCCCTGTGTTCTGAAGAGAAGGAAATGAATGAAATTCTGAGATATACTCACAATACTAGAGTAGTTAAACCTTCACAGTGAGGCTTCTAAACATAGTCAGCAATTGTCATCACAGTGTCCATTCTTTAAAAATATTGTCCTTGCTGGAAACAAATTGAAGTAATTTAAAAATAAGAATGAAAAGCACATATAGTGAGTTCAATATTTTCAGAACTTATATTTTGTAAATGACATTTAGTTAATTCAGAATTTTTCTAGATGAGAACTATGACGATTTGTGGGAATTTTGAGGAAGAAAATTTCAGACCCATAAAAATATAAAAATTTAGAATTAGAAACATTAAAATGTACCAATATTTGGGAGACTGAGACAGGAGGATTGCAGGTTCGAGGCCAGCCACAACAACTTAGACCCTGTTTCAAAATAATAAAAATGCTGGAGGTCTAGCTAGAAAGTAGAATGCCCCTGGGTTCAGTCCCCAGTACCAAAAGAAAAAAAAGGAAAGAAAAATTAGACATTAAAATGTAGCAAAAGATGCTTTTCCATCTTCTCTCTTCTATTCCTCATCATGAAAAGTTAAGTCTAAATAGGTCAAACTAAATTTCAAGAGCTCATCTATCAATCTATCTATCTATCAATCTATCTATCTATCTATCATCTATCTATCATCTATCCTTCCACCTCTAACTATGTATTTGATCTATCCTCTTTGCATTCTTCAGATAATGTTATGAAGGAGGATTTAAAGTTGCTCCTGGATATTATAAAATATCTTTTCTATTCTGGAAAGGAGGTATATTTGTATCAGTCCCTTCTAACATCGGCGTTCTTTCGGTTATGACCCTTCACCATTCATGATATTACATCATTTTGGGTCCACAAGAGTATCAATTAAATAGAGTGTATCAGTAAAGCACAATTAAGTCAATGGAACTTCCATAATTTCCAATTTTCTACTCAACATCCAGCAATAAACATGATCAGAAATAATAACCCCCATGTGTATGTGTATGTCTCTGCATTCCCTTTGCATCATAATGTAAACTATACTAAAATTATGTTATTTTATCTAAGTATATTATGCATTTTGCCTAACACATTGTTTAACAATTTGGATAAACTTAAATTTATAATTAAGACTGACCACACTCACCTTTCCTGTCAAGAATTTTAATAGAATGTACAACAGAGAGGTTCTTGCCATGATGAGGCTTTTTGCCCTTTTGGTTAGAGATTGTCTTGGAATAAAGGTGTATATTGCTAAGCATGTAGCTTTAGCTACATGTTAACCTGGCTTTGACTAGTACATAGATTTCTTCCAGTTAGATGGAACACTAAAGGTAAGTCATAAATGCCATAGAATCTTCATAGACAAATGTACAATCCCTGAGATATATTTTTTTATATATTACCAAGATCAAAACGTGGTTCACCTTAGAGTCATATGTGAATTTGTGTAGATATTGGAGGAAAGGTCAAATATTCATTAATACTGAAATATAAGATTTTTCAATGTACATGATAAATTGAAAATAGTGATATAGCAGGTTGTGGTGGCACATACCTGAAATCCCAGTATTTGGGAGGCTGAGATGGGAGGATCATGGATCACAGGTTCCATACCATCCTCAGAAACTTAATGAGGCCCTCAGTAACTTAGTGAGACCCTGTTTCAAAACAAAAGGTAAAATGGGGCTGGGGGTGTAGCTCAGAGGTAGAATGTCAATGGATTCAATCCCCAGTATCACACACACACACACACACACACACACACACACACACACACGAAAAAAAAGTAGTGATGTATTTGTGAATAAGGTTGCCATTTTTGTGGAGGGGGATATAGCAGTGAATTTCCACTTACATTGGAATGGACCTACATATATAGTATCATCTGCCTCAAATTGATTTTCATTCATTCCTGAAACCAAGGATTGATAAGAGTTACTCTCATCTCCAACTGTGTGTATTATTTATAAAGCCACAAGGATTGAAAAAGCATGGCTCATGCTCCATAAACATGTTCTTCAAAGTGAAAAAGTAGTATCATTTTTGCACATGATTTTGGTTAATATTAATTTACTTAAATATTCTTTCTAAGATTCAAGTTAGAAGGACAAAAACATGAAGTCACAAAGTTCTTTTAGGTGGGCTTTGTCATCTTCTCTCTGGATTGTGAAAACAAGAACATGACCTCAGACATACTTCCTCTAACAGACCTCTTATAATAAATTAAAACATCGCAAGCATAATAATATTTGCATGCTTAAACTTTTCTTTGTAAATTCTTAAAGGTAAGAATAAATTCTTAGGTAGTTTATAAATCCCTCCCCAAATGCCCCTGCTTACTTTCTGCCTCAGCCTAGGTTTTCCTAGGAACATTCTGCTCTATGGAAAATCAATTACTTGCTGTTTCATGAACACATTCTCACACCTGTTCCTTTGTTCTTTATCTGCTCTTGTTCCTGCTTAAAAAATCTCTTTGTCTTTTATATTTAGCCTACTTATAATCTCTTCTCAGCTGCAGCTGCCATTAGATCCCCCAGGTGAAGCAAATGTCTCAGCGTTACCCTGTCTAGCTTGTTCTATTGCACAGGAGGTATGTGAATTTTCCTTCCTAGTCAGACCATAAGATCCCTGATGACAGCAGCTGTGTAATATTTACCTTCATGTCCTTAATACTGAGCACACTACACAGAGAAAATCAATATCTGTCGAAGGAAGGAAGGAAGGAAGGAAGGAAGGAAGGAAGGAAGGAAGGAAGAAAGAAAGAAAGAAGGAAGAAAGGAAAGAAGGAAGGAGGAAAGCATTAGTAAGTCATTTGGGAAATATTTGATATCTATTTAGAAAAGGAAGAGGACATATAGACTGTTGTCTCAGGCAACATATAAAACATAAATATTTTTAAAAGAACATTAGGCCTCATTTCATTTGTTCACTCATCCACAAAATGCTCAGATTTCAAAATAACCACAACTCTAGCTAGAATGTGGAGGGAAAACAGCAAATTCATGTTCCTACTAATTTATTAATTTATTTTTATCTCCTCTGTACAAAATTCTAAAATCTTGAGGAAATTTGAGTTCTGAGAATCTCTCATTTTTTCTCCTCATTTGTATTTTTAATCTCTGTCAGAGTGACTAGTGATCTGAAGTTAATAAATGATTGAATAAATGAATAAAATAAGTTTCAACAATCTCTGGGTTCTAAATGTAGTGTGTGTGTGAGTGTGTGTGTGTGTGTGTGTATGTGTGTTAGTGTTACCAGGAGTGTTCTGTCACTGAGCTACATACCCCCCACCCTTTTAACTTTATTTTTATTTTGAAACAGGCATTCATTAAGTTGCTGCGACTGGCCTCAAACCTACGATCCAACTGTCTCAGCCTCCCAAGTACTGGAATTACAGATGTGCGCCACCATGCCCAGTTTAAATATAGTAATTTCAAAAACCTGGACCTTTCAGATTAAAAGAAGGCTCCAAATTAAAGATTAAGCATTGCATACTAGGCCATAATAAATATTCCTTTTTGATAGATTTTGCCATTAAATGTTTGTTTTTTTGTTTTTCAAGTGTAATGTTGAGTTGTTTTTAAATTTAGAGGTTTTCTTGTCCAACTGTTCTTTCCATTTTTGTTACTTGTAGTTTATACAAGTAAAAAAATGACTGATTTCACTTTCTCCTTGTATACAACACTGACTTTTGGGGGTACTCATTCTCAGTATAGAGTGAGTGGTTTGAGAGGAGAAAAATACAGTAATAAAGAAGTCATATGTGTCGATGCCATCATCCCTTACTCTTCAAAATCAGAGTTTCTCCCACTCTACATGACCCTTTACCATTGACACCTGCTCACTGTCTCTCTAACACACCTTCTCCCTTTCTTCTGGCTCCAGCGCCTTTTCCAGCCCTCTTATTTCTGAGCTCACACTTATGACTATCTCACTTGCTTCAGCTCTTTCTGCCTTATATAACTACTTTCCTTCCCTGATGTAGAGGTTAGAGCCTCTTAGAACTAATGCTTTCCCCCATCTTCTGATATTTTACCTATTTGGGGTTCTCTTCTTTGTCCTTATTATCAATATCTATACCTACCCTCACTTCTTTCTGCTCTCAATTTCTTCAGCTCATTCTTCTGTTAAACTCTGAAACTTGGTTTTTCTCTAGCCCTTGTCCCTTCCTGACATTGAACTCCTTTATTCATACTGAGCCAGACCAGCTGGGCAGTACTGGGGCAACATGTCACTGACCCTTTATTACAACCCTGCCTCAGGTTAAAATTGGTGAAAAATGTATGGAGCTCCAAAGATGAAACCAGCTGGCCCCACAGACACTAATTAAGGAGTGGTGATTTTAGGTTGAGTCATTCAAGGCAGACTTGCACATTCATAAACTCAATGGGCCCAGAATTAAATAGGTTTAAGGGGGCTGACTCATCAACCAGACATACACCAGATGAATGCACAAACCAGCATGCAGAATTATTAAGTTAGGGTGAGAAATGGAACTGAAAGACAAACTAGACAATTCGTGCCTTTGTTCAGTTCATTTTGTCATGATGGGAAAGTAGAAAAATATTAAGATCTCTTTGAAAACTATAGAATAAGACCAAAGGAAATGAAGTAGAGGATCTCTATGTAAGCTTTATTAACATATAAATGATATATGCAAAATCATACATTTTTCATGTACATATCTTGATGAGCTTGAACATATGTAAGTACCCATGACATCATCACCACAAATCAAGGCACAGAATTGAATATTCTCAATGGTAATTTCCCTGGAGGCACTATAGACTGATTATATATATATATATATATATATATATATATATATATATTCTATAGACTGATATATCCCTCCATTTAATAAGGTATACAAAGTAGAACTCTCTGTCAACTGAGAGAGATCTCTCCCTCCCAGAATTACAGATAGATTGATTGAGACTGTAGATTATACAAACACCACATCTATCAACAAAATTTTTCAGGTCACTGACTTTACTTTTTTACATAAATTATTTTTTATTTTTTCCCCTGATGCCACATATCATTACAACTACATGTTTCTTAGTTCTACTCA
Organism: Glis glis; assembly: GCA_004027185.1. Classification (NCBI taxonomy): domain Eukaryota; kingdom Metazoa; phylum Chordata; class Mammalia; order Rodentia; family Gliridae; genus Glis; species Glis glis. The sequence continues at coordinate 5,578 of PVJS01012075.1, read as the reverse complement.
GCCATCTATTTTGAAACCAATTCATAGGTGTTGAATTATTCCTATTTTCAGTTAATTTAATTTATTGACATCAGAATGCAAGTAGATTAATAAAGGAGGCACCAAGCTACGAGACATAGGACCAATTCAATTTGATCTCTGTTGAAATCATTACACCATTACACTTTGATTTTTGTGGTCATGATTTCCTCTCTCTTTCCTTAGTTAATCATCATCAATGACATTGGATTCTGCCTTTTAATTTTTTAACTGATGTAAGATTTCCTCCAGTGTATCTATGTTAGGAGAAAACACACCTTAAACAATGTCAATATTTGGTCTCTTTTTTATATACTTTTATTAGTTCATTGTAATTATACATCACAGTGAGGTTCAAAGTCAAAGGACTTGGTGTGTTCCCCTCTTCCCTGTACATGTTAGTAAGATTGATCGTGATACATTCATACATGGACATAGAATTATTATAAACTGTTTCTTCATCAAGCCTTCTTTATCACCTCCCCACCTCCCTCCCCCTACCCCTCCCACTCTTCTACTGTTTCTCATGTCATTTATCTGAAGTCAATTTTGTTCCCTATTTTCTGTCTAGATTCCACATATGAGAGAAAACCTATCACTCTTGACTTTCTGTGACTGGCTTACCTCATTTAGTATAATAGTGTCTACTTCCATCCATTTTCCTGCAAATAACATAATTTGTTCTTTGTGGCTGAGTTAATTCCACTGTGTATATATAGCACATTTCTTTTATCCATTCATCTGTTATGGAACCGGTTTGGTTCCATAATTTGGCTGTTGTGACTTGTGCTGGAGTCTAACATGGAGATGCATGTATTGCTATCTTATTCTGACTTTAATTCTTTTGGAAAGATACAGAAGGATGGTATAGCTGTGTCATGTGGTAGTTCAGTATTGTGTTTGTTTAGCCATTTAAATAAAATTAATCATAATCAGGATTAGCATGGCACATCTTTATAGTTTTTATGCCCTTTATCTGATGCCTAAAAATGTTGAAACTTTTTCATGGATTTATTGGCCATTCTTATATGTTCAAGTTTTAAATTGGATTGATTAATGTTTTATGCTCAGATACAAGTGTCTATTTCATATATTTATTGCAAATATTTGTTGACAGTCTATGGATTGCTCATTCACTTTCTTCATGGTGAACTTCTAGGAGGCAACTGTTATGGTTTAGATCTGGAATGCAACCCAAAACCCATGTGTTGAAGGCTTGTTCCCCAATGCCACAATGTTCAGAGGTGGGGATTTGGGAGAGTGAGGGCATCATGAGGGCTCCGACTTTACCTAAGGATTAATCCAGAGACGGATTCAAAGCTGAATTGGGAAGTGGTAGAACCTGAAGTAACTGAAAACTATTGGAGGAAGTGGGTCTCTGGGGTCATGCCCCCGGGAGTCATACCTTATCCCTAGCCCCTTCCTATCTCTCTGCTTCCTGGCCACTACACTTCCTAGCTCTCTGCTTTTGTGCCACCATGCTGTTCTGCCTTTATATACTGCCCTACAACAGGCCCTGAAACAATGGAGCCAACTAACCATGGACTGAAACATCTGAAAGCATGAGCCAGAATAAATTACAATGATGGTAACTCTAGGAGATGGTGCCTGGCTGGAGGAAGGGGTTTAGTAATTTAGTGCTTGTGTGTACTACTCCCCAGCCCCTTCCTCTCCCTCTACTCTCCTCTCTCCTTCCCCTCTCTCGTCTTCCTGGCTGCCATGAGGTGAGCAGCTTCGCTCTGCGATGCCCTTCCACCATGATGTTCTGCCCAGAAACTACGGTGCCAGAAACCATAAACTGAAATCTCAAACCATGAGTCCAAACAAATTTTTCTTCCTCTAAGTTGTTTTCCCAGGTATTTAGTCAGAGGAATGAAAAGCCGATGAGTACATATTCATAATGCATAATAAATGCACAATTTTGCTGAAGTTTAATTTATATTTTTTCTTAAGGCTGGTGTTTTGAATGCCTAAAGTTTTTCCTTCCTTTTATGCAGAATTGTACATATTTCAGTGGCCATTCTCTTGGCTACTGACCCTTTCCTCTGTTCTGTCTAGTCTGCTTTTAAACACATTGACTATTGTCATCATTTGTGATATTTTATGTTTTAAGAATTTCAACTTGGTTCCTTTTTATAGTAGCCATCTCTCTGCTGAGAGTATTCTTTCCTTCAAAAATATTGTGTACCTTTTCCATTTGATCCTTTTACTTATTTTGTATATTTTAAGGTTTTTGCTTTTTTTATCCTCAGGCTACATGTTCTTATTTATTAGATAGTTTTTAGAATTTTTTGTTTAAAGAGCTGTAAATGAGTAACCAGTTGTTTCTCAGCAAAGGGCATGCCTCTTTCTGCCAAGCAGCCACTCTGAAGGAGTGCTATCGATCTCATCGCTATTTGAACTACATCCTATATCATGGTTCTGGTAAATCTCTTTAGATTCAGCTAACCAGTGATTTCAAATGTTTTGAGGACATTTTCATGAATTACCCTTTAATGGGTCTTGAAATCTGAGTATAAACTGGATTACAGAGATCTTTATATGCTTTACAGTTTACCTGCCTACATCCCAAAGCAGGGTAGATTTTTTGCTGCTTCTGACAATTTTGATAGTTATCACAATATTCTCTTGTTCTCCAGTCATGCCCAGACTTTTTGTCATGCTGTCCTGTTCCTAGTTTTAGAAAGGTGCAGCTGTGCCCGGAGTGAAACCGGGGGACCTTCCAGCAACTTCTCCCAGAGTTCCTCAGCCTACCCCAGTGTTTTGTTCCCCTCCTCCTATGAGTTCAGCTAACACTGTATGAAAGTCTGCATGTTTGGTTCAAGCTTGCCCTGTGGCTAAAGATCTGTAGTATCTGACTCCATCAGCCAGCCTATAAATAACTTAGAATTTTGTTAAAATTAGGTTGGTTTCTCTTAATCCCCTCGATTGCCCTTTCATTTTCTATTCTCCACTATGCTTGGAATGAAAAAGTCCACATGGCTTTTCTCTGTTAGACAAAGCTTACCATTTTCTTGAATTTGGTACATTTATATTATCTTACATCCTCAGTTATTAAATAGTAAACATGCATTAGAGAAAAAAAACTATGATGCTGAGGTTTTACTTGATTTGTTCTAGTTATTTTGAGACTGTTGATTTGTTAAAAACTTTCTAAAACCCTTTTGCAAGCAAAAATATTTCTTGCTTATATCTATCTATAGCAAATATTGTTTATTTATCTATAGCCACTATCCATGGTAAATATTAAATAATCTTTATTTACACAATTAGAAAATATATAGGTTTACATAGTTTACTGAAGAAAACCTATTGAACTGAAGCCCTTAAACAAAAAGCAGATGTTTACAAATTAAAAAGTAATATATCATTTTTAAGAGCAAATCTTTATACAATGTTGCAAAATGAATTCACATATGTTGTAATGTCAATATATTATAGCCAAAGAAGCCATTTACCTCCCAGTTGTCCTTTTTGAAACCTGCCCATAACATAGTTTATTTTACAAAGGAAAAGGACAAAGTAGCAAAATACATACTATAAATGGCACATTAATGTATCACTTTACTATTTGCCTAGTAATTTCACAGACAGTATATTATTTGCTTGTTAGAAGCAACAAAAGGCACCGATATTGTATTAATGTTACTGTGGAGAAAAAGGACCAGGAGGTGTCAGAACAGGGATGCAAATGATCTAGACTAACTCTGCCAAGATAGCCAAGTGAGGAAGAGATGGGGGAAGCTGTGATATTTAATAGCTGTAAATGTGGTTTGTGTGTTTAAAATGACTGTTTATGAAAACAAGTGAAAGTGTTTCTGCTAGTCATTTACATTTGACTATCAATCAGCAAACTTGCCTGATGGATTTAATAGAAGAGATGTAAGTAATTATCTAATGTGTTAGGGAAAGAAAATGGGAGGTAGCACTTGGCTCCCCTTTCCAACATACCTATTTGACTTTCACAATTAGAGCTACTTAATCTCTGCCTACCAATTAAGCTGCACCTCCACAGACAAGAGGAGTAATTGAACAGAACAACAAAACAACAACAACAAAATATCCAAGGCATTTGAGTGTTTGGGAACGATGCCTAAAGTAAGTTATTTTTTTTGAGCAAACAATTTTTTTCTTACTCCAATTTATTCTCCAGGTGTTTATATTGCATTTATAGGTTATAAACAGCATATGGAATATTTTTTGTACATAACTTTGTTTTACAAAATGTATCTTCTAATTCCTGCCATTAGTTGAAAGATGTTTCCAGACCAGGGATTGAAAGAAGGTTAAAAAGGGCTTTTGTATTCTAATAATACACTCAAACTATGGGTGAGGGTCACCAAAGCAACTAATAATGGCATTTTACTTTCAGATAAAATATCCTTCCTCCCTTCCTCCCTTCCTCCCTTCCTCCCTTCCTCCCTTCCTCCCTTCCTTCCTTCCTTCGTAGTACTCCAGTACTGGGGATTAAACCCAGGGGTTCTCTAACACTGAGCTATACCACCAGCCCTTTTTATTTTTTAATTGGAGACAAGGTCTGGCTAAGTTGCCCTGGCTGACCTTGAATTTGCAATCCTCCTGCTTCAGCTTCCTAGGTCACTGGGAGCACAGGTATCTGCTATGATACCTGTCATCTTCTTAAGTTTTCCCCAGACCATCTCATAATTATTATTATCCCAGTTTCATAGAAGAGAACTTGAGCTCTAGATTCTAATATTATTACTCACATTTATTCACCAATAAGTAGAAAATTCAAGATTTTACTGTCATTTTTCTGTTCTTGGGACCATGAATTTTTGTTTTCCCAAACAAATTTTACAAAGAATAATATTACATTTTGTTAACTGCAGAATTTATATAGCTTAATTATATATTATCCCCCTTCTAAATAAACCAGCTGTAATGAAGAAACTATGTAAGATATAATCACAGCATAAGCCAACATATTGTATAGTAATGGCTTCCTATCAGTAGAACATATTACAAATAACTAGGGACATATATATAGAGAGAGAGAGCGAGAGAGAGACATATATATATATATATATATATATTTAGAGAGAGAGAGAGAAGATATGGGCATTGGCATTGGTATATATAAATATTTATTAATATATCAATATTGGGATTAATTAATATATCAATATCAATGGTTATATCTTATCATTAGAAAATTTGGATTTAATTTATTTGAGTTCTGTTCTAATTATTGACATTTTTTTTTTTGCGGTACCGGGGATTGAACGCAGGGGCGTTCTACCTCCGCGCTATACCCCCCGGCCCTATTTTTTATACTTTTTTTTGAAACCGGATCTCACGAAGTTGCGGAGGGCCTCACTAAGGAGAGAGAGAGAGAGAGAGAGAGAGAGAGAGAGACACAGGGAGAGAGAGAGAGACAGGGAGAGAGAGAGAGAGACAGGGAGGGAGGGAAGGAGAGAGAACGCTCACATGCGTGCGCGCGCGCACACGCACGAGCTGAGGCTGGCCGTGAACCCGGATCCTCCGGTCTCCGCCTCTCAAAGTACTGGGATTACAAGCGTGCGCCACCACGCCCGGCTTT